>CANYLF012058490.1:0-11868 GCA_948193215.1 Bocquillonia castaneifolia
AAAAACACTTCCTTTCTCTTCTATTATCGCACCGCGCCCACCTACTGCCAAAAATACAAATGGTGGAGATTGTAATATTGAGAAATTGGTGAGCTGCTTGAAAGGTGTTCCAATATGCTTTATTTTTAGTTATACATTTTGCAGATATTGAGCAATGGATGGGCGAGGAATAGCATTACAGGACTGGAGTAGGATTTGAATAAGACTCAAAGGGAATTTTTCTTGTTATTTTAAGAATTACCCCAACACTACAAACTTCAATTCCTCATAATCAATAGTTACAAAAAAAAACCTTATTTTTATGCTCTTTGGTTCTTTTATATTTTTTTTATTTTAGCAATCACTTATGTGCTTCTTGCTGTACTCTTAATTTATTATCTATGTATTTGTGTTCTCTAGCAGTTGGATATTATGTATTTCAATTTTTTTTTTTAGGTTTTCTTTTCTGTATGGATTCTCAGTATCTTTCATCAATCTATTAGGGTTCTTTTTTCTAATTTAATTTAATTACTTTTTTATGCTTAGAATTTCATATCATAATGGAGTTTTAATTGTTATTTTTCCTAGGAGATATCAGCACTGCCGACTTCCTTGAAGAGATAATTGCCCCACACAGCAGCTGCTTCACGTGATATAATGGGTGAATCTTCTAGCTCAGGTACTGCCAGACTTGATAAAGTCGACAGTTTTTTAGCCTTATGATAAATCTCTCTATGTTCATATTTGTTAATAATTTATACTTATTTTGTTAATTTTGTGATGTACCAAACTAATGTTTTGTTCTATCTTTTCATTTTCTGAATTGTTATTTAGAAACATTTACATATATATATATACTTACCTGCAGATCGGAGCAGCTGCAACTAGAGGCCGGAAGTGTTGCTGTTGGTCGTCAGAACGGGAGCTTCATCGCCGGCGCCGTAATGGAGCAGTTGGACAGCTTCATCGACGGCAAGCTTCAGGTGCAGATCTTCATCAACGGCAGGATGCAGGTGGAAAATGAACGGCGTAGGTGAGATGGCGGTGAAGGAAGGATACTGACTGCGGCGGAGGACTTTGGCTACGGTGGATCCGTCCGATTTTCTCAATTCTTCCTCTCTCTCTCTGTTTTTCTATCCTTTCACTTTCTTTTCTAACGAAACTGAAGACAATACAGTAGATAGGGCATCAAAAAAAATTTTTATTTCTTAAAAAATTAGCAACGGAAATTTCCGTTGCTAAAAAAAAATTATGTCACTAATTTTTTAGCAAAAAAAAATTCCCCCAAAGTTTAGCAATGGATAATAAATCCGTCACTAATTAGCAACGAAAAAATCCGTCACTAACCAAATACTATCCGTTGCTAATATTTTGCTCGAAATTCCCGCTAAAATTAGCAACGGAATTACAAACGGAAAAAAAAATCCGTTGCTAATTTCTTCAACATTCCGTCCTCAATTATTATCTGTTGCTAATTTCATTTAATCCGTTGCTAATTAGCAACGGATTAAATCCGTCGCTAAAATCCATTGCTAACCCGGTAAATTCTTGTAGTGTTTTAAAATATTGGAAAGCCTGAGATAAGCATATATTGTTTTGAGTTTGTTGGAACCTGTTTTTATAGAGTAAAGCTGAAAATACAGTTTTAGAAATGGGATTTTTATTAAAAATTTCCGTTTTGTGAATTTTACCTTAACAACGATCATTGTACTGTTAACAACGATCGTTGCTCATTTAACAACGAGTTCGTTGTTGTTTTACAACGAGTTCGTGTGTTTCTCTTGAATTTTTGTCGATTTTGTGCTATTTCACAACGATCGTTGTGCTCCTTTGAAAAAAAAATTGTTTTTAAGAAAGGAGTTTAATCAAGTTTTAAAATTTTAATTAATTGTTATTATTTTCTATCTTATTTCTAAGTGGATCATGTGGTTGTTACATTTATTGATTTAGAAACAAAAAAATATTACAATGCCTCTTATTTTACGATGATAGATTTGTTACATGGAAGTACTTGTTTATTTGGTCCTGACAAGAAGCCCCTTTTCATGTATGTGTGTGTGTTTCAGTTGACGTGTGTGGAATCTATTTCAAGTATAGGCCAAGGAAAATTCACAAAGGGCGTTTCATGCTCTCTTCCACAGCTTAGAGTTGCGGAATTGGTGCAAAAATTGACATGAAGTTCGCCATGTTTTTACTTGAAAATGCAACCGTGTTGGAGAAGCTCATTATTGATCGGATCTTCCCTTGAAATATCGGAAGGCTGAAGCTGAACATGTGGAATGATCAAGAAAGCGTGCTGAAAACACTTGTATCTTCTAGTGTACAACTAGTTATTCTCTAATTTATAATCATGCAGCTGAAAACACAACAAGAGGAGCTCAAAAGAACATGTGGAGGATATTGATTAGTTTTACAGCCGTGACTCCCACTGTTAGTGAAAACTCTGCAATGGGAAGTTCATTGATTGATCCTGAGAAGGTATTTTAGATGAATGCTCCATGCAATAAGACTTGCTTATTAATTTCTAGTAGGATTTCATTACAGTTTACTAGTTAATCACATAATTGCTGTGATCTTCCCGTTTCAATAATCTAAATAGAAATTTAGCGCTTTGAGACTGACAAGTATTTATTTTTTGTAACATGCCAATTGAGAAGATAATTGGCAGCTAAAGTTTCAGTGAAAGAGCAATTGTCGCAAGTTATCTGAATGGATTATTCTTTAATTTGTATATTATTCTGTTCTTTTAATCCTATGGTTAATTATGAATTGCAAGGATCAGTCATTATACTGCTATACAGAGACAATTAATCTGTGGGTGTCGGTCCGATTAAAAAAAAACAAAACAACTAAAGTTGAAAAAAATTATTTCTGAAAGTGACAGAAGTTTTTGTTTTTGTTTCTCTCACTGAAAGCATTTATACATTGTTGGGATATTTACAAATAATTAATCCTTCCTAAATTGATACTTTATAAATTAATAATTTCTATTATTTAATGAAAAATTAATCCACCAACTTAGTGAAATATGTATAAATTAATAATTCTACTATCTATTATTTAATACAAAATATTATACACCCACATGAAAATATTAATTTATAGAATCACCGTTCCATGTATAAATCCCATGTATATTACTTATTTTTTTATAGTTATATATATCTCTGTATGTATATATTTACAAAAAAATACTTTATAATTTATAAGAAGTGAAATATTTGAGTAAAATATATAAAAATTTCCTTTATTGATAAAAAAAGTTCTTTTACAATTTTTTTTCATATTAATTATACAGACTACATAAAAATATATAATAAATTATATAATACTTTTAAATGAATATTTTATAAATTAATAATTTTAATTATTTAATATTTTTTTATTTCACGTGGTATTAATTTATTTAGAGAGGTTCTACTGTATAACAGTTTTGATCCTATTGGTTTTGCAGGATTTTTCTTTTAGCATGTGATCGAGAATCAAGTTGCGACAAGTGTCCAAAGGGGCATATTACCCACTACCTTATTTTTGACATCTTTCAATTCCTGACAGATCAAAGCAACTCGAACACGAAAATCAGCAAAAGTTGAAAGGAAAATAAAGAATTGGGGTAGTCAAAATAAATGCAATGAATAGAATGCATAATAAATTTGTACCGCACCCAATATTATGCTTAAAATCTTGAAATAAGGAAATCAAAGCTAGTGTCTAGTGGGTCAAATTTTATGGGTGTTCCCCTCCAGATTTCTGGCTGTAAGCAAGACAGAGAAGAAGAAAACATGAAGGTATGGAGAATGAAGTTCTACCCACCTGAATGTTACTTGTCAATGTCAAGCCAAACGTACTTGTTTTCCAGGGCATTGCCAGCTCTAACTAAGATTTATGTTAAAAAAAGAAATTAAAGAAAGAAAAGAAATGGAAGTGAGATTGTTAAGAAACAGTTAGCCTGTTAAATCACAAGATTTTCTATCACAGACTTACCATGACAAAAATTTTAATGGAGTGGACCAGATAAAGGAGTCAGCTTGTACTCTAGTCTAATTGCACTATAACCACAATCAGCAGCATATGCCCACTTAGGATCTGTTGGCCCCTTATTAGTCCTGTAGACCCTTGTAATTAGAACAGCAATTCATTCCTGATGGATGCTCGACCTATCTAATATCAAACAGCTATGATCTTCTTCAGCTTCTTTACTCACTTTTCCTGCCGACAAATTTTTTTAGAGATATCCAAATCCATTGCAGCCTAAGAAATAGCAGAAGAAACAAAAAGAATTGGCAGAGGCAGATATTAAGCTTAAGATAAGATAATTTCTGCTACAACAGTAGATACATATTAGATAAAGAAAAGAATAAGTGCAAATGTACATATAGTGTCTCAACACACTTTTAAATATGGAATCTGAAGACCAGAAAGGCATGAAGCAAAGCTCATCCTTCTACCTTACTCAAACTTCCCTTTTCCTTTTCTTTTTCTGGACTTTACAAGTACAATATTGTTTGAATTTAAATGCTACACCACAAGCAAGCGAGAATATAGGTCAACTGTAAAAAACTAATAACACTAATAAAGAAAAACGTGATATCCTTCCTATAACAATCAACAATAATTCAATGCTTGACAAGGGCTAAATGGACTGGTACCCTATATGAAAAAAATGAAAACAAGAGAAAGTGTAACTATATTGTGGGGGTGATTGATCTACTGAGTCTCCAAATCAAATATAGTAAATGAAAGTTCATTTTATTGAACTGAAGGATACCCTTCTTTCACCACTGTTTTCCAAGGAAAAGAAAGCGCTGAGCTTCCTCGGCTGCAACAGTGATGTGAATTGGTTATGATGCCCATTAGTATTAGCTGAATATAAGCTCACGCCTGTTTCCATGTCTTTGCCCTGCTCTGATTTGTTCCTTAGCTCATTTGCTCACCAATTAGATCAAGACCCACAACAAGGAAGGTAACCCCTTGGAAGAGTAGGAAATAGAAATGGACTCCTTGAGCAGACAACAGGCTCCTAACAGCAGCTGTGAGCAGTAGGAATGCCAGAGCTAGTTCTTTCCTATATATCTTGTTCACTTTCTTGATAGGTTTAGGAGCTGCTGCTTTCTGTTCTTTTAATCGGTTCAACTCTCCAAGATCACTCTCAGAAACTCCTCTCTGCATATGTGGTAGGCTTGCCGCCTTTGAATCTCTCTCAGCAGCAGCAAGCAAGTCAGATTCTGAGGATCTACCAGCTTTTTTGGTGACAATCCACTCATAAGAACTACCCAACTGGAACAATCCAGACACCATTGCATTGAATTTGGTAACTGACATGGTGTTCTCAAAGAGGAGGTAAGGAACAATGAAAGGGAAGGATTTGGGGGCTGGAAGAATGTTGAGGAATGACATAAACACAGGCACGTAGCAAATAACCCACATGGGAAGTTCAGCCTCAGGGACAAACATGGTTAAAGGAAGAATTATGCAGAACAATGTGAAAGAATAGAATGGAAGGATGAGTTTCCTCAACAGGAAAAAAAGTAATATCAAGTTTGCTTTCTTCCATATTGCCATCTGCAAAGTTGAAGCATTGAAGGCCTTTCAGTAAAATGATGGGCACATTGGATTTTGGATAAGCTGAGTTTGGTATAAAGCATACCTTAGCAGTTATAATTGCTGGAAGACACAAGCGGAAGAGATGCATAGGGCCAGAATGCCAGCGATGTTGCTGCTTTCTGTAAGCTTCATAGCACTCGGGAACTTCACAGAGAACCTAGAAGGTTATGCACATAAATGGCATTGTCAAAATATGCACCAAATTGCAAATTTATGTGGAAAAGAATATTATCCACCTTTTTCCTCCAATGAGATTCATAGACTAATATCTCAGTGTGCACATATGGATGCTAATCATTCAGGATAAGAGCTAAAACATTGACAAACATAGTTTTCAACCATTTATCCATTAATTTACATAATTCCAACAACAATTAGTCCAAATCACATCCTGCTCTTGTAAATTTCATGGCACAACCAAAAGAAAGCAATTGACAGTTCAACTTGCACTGATGGGAACACAAGTACCTTCACATCATTGAGGAAAATGAATTTCCAACCATTGAGATGTGCACGAACAGCAATGTCCATGTCCTCTACGGTTGTCCTTTCAAGCCATCCTCCAGACTCCTCAAGGGCCTTAATCCTCCAAACACCAGCAGTTCCATTAAAACCAAAGAAATTTAGGAAAATGCCATTAACTTGCTGTTCAACCTCAAAATGGAAACACAAATTAATATTTTGAAGACGAGTCAATAAATTTTCATCCTTGTTCACAAAGGACCATCTTGCTTGAACCAATCCTAGTTCAGGATTATCCTGTAACAAAAGATTTTTTTGGGTCATTTGGAGTCGGTTACAAAAAAGGAAATGAATATTGACAAAAAAGTGTAGTTCATTGAAAATGAGATTTGTTGTTGTGATCCACCTTGAAATGAGGTATAGTTAACTTAAGGAAGTCTGGATTAGGTTGGAAATCAGCATCAAATATTGCAACAAACTCATAGTCCTTCACATAATCACAGTTCATTGCAGACTTGAGATTCCCTGCTTTGTAACCAGTTCTAACCACACGATGCCGATAAATTATGTTGATGCCCTTTTGATTCCACATAGCAACCTCTGCCTTGATTAAGCACTGGATGCTCTCATCATCAGAATCATCAAGAACTTGAATAAGAAGTCTATCTTTCGGCCAATCAAGCTGGCAGACTGCAGAGATAGATTGCTCATATACCTGCATGCAGCCAAAGCAAAACGCCTATTAGAAACAAAGACTACAACATGCTTCCACTTATATACTTTATACTAATTCAGACATCAATAGCCTATGGTGGAGACTTCTGCTCAGTGGTTAGCCATGGTATCCCTTTTCTTTTCACACGAGAGCTAATGGTACCTGACTTGGATAAATACTTCTCTGAGAAAACAAATAAATCCTGATCCTATTTGTTGAATAGTTACAAAAAAAAACTTTCTACAAAAAACTGTCTTCCAAACATTTAATCCGCTACTCATTATTAAATCCAGAATTCGCAAATTGCAGTACCGAGCAACAATTCATGAAGGATAAAAGCACAGAAGAAATTTAAAGAAAAGTTTCAGTTTTTTTTTACCTCTCTCTCATTACACATTGGAATTTGAACAAGAACCATAGGACACTGATAGCCTGGTGCCTCAGCATCATCTGACTTGAACGGATCCCCATCAATCCTTGGTTTAATCTTCTTGTACTTAATCCAAAAGCAACCTAAACATAATATCATGCGATCTAAAGACTGAATAAGGAATAGAACTACACAGAATTTAGATAGAAGTTGAATTAGAGGTGCAATGTAATCAGCCCGAAATGTTAACCAAGCAACATAAACCATGTGTAGCAAGCCTTGCAAATCTGAAGTCCTTGGAATATGCAGATTAGCATTCTCAAAATAATGCCAACCTTTCAAATAAGCAACCACTTCAAAAGCCAAGATTGCTAAAGAAGTCACAAGAAAGACTCTAATGATTCTAAGTACCAATTTTCCTTTGCCTAACTTCTCAGTTGCCACAGTGACTCCTTGTCTGAAAATCAACCTTTTCTTGATAGCTCCAAGAAATGCCCAGAAGAAAGTAGCTATCCAAGCCACACAACCAACTGCTCTGTGAGCCTTAAGAAGCAAAACCCATGTGACTTGCTTGGCATTCTTGCCTCTGCTCTTTTCAACGGGCTGGAATGCAGCATCTGGGCCGTTGATTTCTACAACAGAATAGTTTGGGTTCTCCATTTTTACTACAACTGGAGTTCCCTTCTTGCTATCTTTTGCCCACCAATCTGAAAAATCTAATCTTGAAGCCATTTAAAAAAAAAAAATTCTTCACGAGAAGAAACAAAACAAA
Organism: Bocquillonia castaneifolia; assembly: GCA_948193215.1. Lineage (NCBI taxonomy): Eukaryota > Viridiplantae > Streptophyta > Magnoliopsida > Malpighiales > Euphorbiaceae > Bocquillonia > Bocquillonia castaneifolia. The sequence goes on from CANYLF012058490.1 coordinate 7,903, forward strand.
AAACCAATATCTATCCAGGAACCAAAATCTAGAAAAGATTTAAACTTTATTAAACAAATCTTCAATTTCAGATCCCCAAACCAAGAAATGAGACGCACCCATTTTAGGACAAACTACAGGAAACTAGATCCCTGATTAAGAACCAAAAGAAACTCACTCTAAGGCTATACTCATAGTACAAAGACAATGTGGTAGCTAGCAAGGATAAGAAGAAAAAAGAAGAAGAAGCAAAGAAATAGGAGTGAGAGATGTTCTTCTTCTCTGTCCTCCCAAAGACACAATCTTTAGTAACAGATCCAACATGGCACTTGACAAAGCACATATACTATGACGAAAGGTATCTGCAGCTGTAAGATACCCTTAACACCATCTGTATTATTTTTCTAATAATACATACAAAGCCCTACCGTTTTCCCTTTAACTTATACTAAATTTTACCATTTGGTGGATTTCTCTGGTTATTTAGAATCTGTCCACAATATTTAAAAGTACATTGTACTGTACACACTCAAACACACTCAAAAAAAAAATACACACTCTAATGTATAATTATTCGTGAAAGAAACCACACTCAAAGAAAAAACAATAAACACACTAATATGAAAGAAACATCGGTTGACCAGCAAGTAAACACTTCATTCTTTGAAAATATAAAGAAAAGGGTCTCTCAGGTGTTGACTAAACTTGTGTTAGCTGGTAATTATAATAATAATAATAATAATAATAATAATAATAAAACTTGTATTAGGTGATAATCTAATACCAAATTCCCCTAAAAAATAATATAGAGAATTTTATGGAGCTAACCATGTTACAAAACACCAATTTTTAGTTAATAAAAAATATAACCTCAAAAAAAATTATATGTATGTTTTTTTATTTTTTATTTAAAAAAAAATACTAGCATGGGTATGTATTCACATTCGTTTTCATAAATACTGCTACATCATATGCATAATACTCATTTTAAGAATAGTACATAAAGTTTTTTTTTCTAGTTTTATTAATATTATTTTCCAAATTCTTACAATGATCTAAACCAGTCTTAAAATAATAATAAAATTTTAACCTAAATTTTGACTGGAACAATGTCGGTTATGGTGTGAAAAATGAGTGAAGAATATTCTGAGGTCCTTTCTCTCTCTTTTGGTCTTTATTTTGTCTATATTTACAGTTTGTAATTATAAAGTATGAATTGAATAAAATCACAGGGAAGAGATACAACTTTAATAGGCATGGCGGGTTGGCCATGGCCCTCTTTAAATATCATCATTGCCCTTCTTCTTTGCTATGGAAAGGCCACTTTTATAGAGGTAGGAATGTCTTTTCCTGTCTATTTCTTTGAAATAATGTCACCCTTTGCTGTCTAACTCTCTAATCTCTTTTCTTTCCCAGTATAAAGAACCAAAAGAAGCAAATGCAATTATATTATATCCCACTCACCGAAAAATATGTATACATTCCAAAATAAAAAAAAAGAATATATTTTATGGCAATATATAATATATATATGGTAGCATTTTTCTAATGCGTCATATCTTTGTTGATTTATCATCAATTGTTAAAAAATAATTGGTTGATGATATAATAATGCACAATAAAGTGGCATTTCACATAATAAAGAAAGGGAAAAGTGTAGGCGAATTATCCTTTGATTGAGTCTATATGTGTTTGCATAAATCCTCGATCCAACAATATAGCTTGCTTCATATATTTTTGGGCAGGAAAATCAAATCAACTTTACTTATAGAGAAAGATATGGATTTATGCTCATTTTTTTACATATTTCTTTCTATCTTTTTTGTTTTTCTGATTTAATTTCCTTATTCGATCGAATACTAGTTGGCTGGTTAACTAGGTAATGCCCACCATTCATCCTTTCGGTGGCTTGTGCTCTAGTACAAGAATATATAATTCTCTAGGGATACAAATTTTTCCCCCCATGGCTGCTCGACTCAATCCGAACAAAATGGATAATTTAAAATTTGACTGGATTTTAGAGTAATTAATTAATATAAAGTTTAATAGGTGTAGGCCACCGAACTGGTAACAGATAATTGTTAACTGTTGGTAGATCCGTTCATTTTTGTGTGGTACTTCTTATGGCCCATCCGTTTTAAGTCAGGTTTGGGTAAGGTCTTTTGAACTTGAGTTTGAATAGAATCAAACCCAGTCAAATCCGAAATTTTATGGACGGACCTAAGTTTCAAGTTTTGAAAAAAAATACATAGGCCCGTTTAAGTTTGATCCGAACTTAAAAACTCTTATTGTTTGGGTGGACTTGGGCTCGGAAAAATAGATCTGTCTAAATTTAATGGGTGTATTGCTTTTTTTCCCGATTCTTGTACACAATTTTATTTTTATAATTAAACATTATAAATTTCAATATTTAACCATCATGTTTTCAAAAATTTTGAAATTAAATAGTATGCGTTCTAAATTCCAAATACTAGTTGATCTATATCAATAGCAGAACCAGTACCAATTAACTTGAGAAGAGTTTAATTAGAATTGACTATCAAAAAAAAAATGTTAAAGGGAGGAATGAGTCATGAAGATTTAGGATATTGAAATTGAATAGTATGTGCTCTAAATTTTAGACTGCAACTGATCTAGATTAATAGCAGAACCACCATTAGCTAGAGTAGATTTTAATTAGATTGATAGCCAAAAATCAATTGTCAGAAGTGAAATAAGTCATGCGGAGTCAGGATTGAAAAGAGATAAAGTTAAATCTAAAAGATCAATAGTGATTATTGTGAATAAATATAATAAAAGATGGAAAGAGAGATAAAACTATTAATTTCATGAAAAACAGTTGAATAAAATGTTGCTTACCACCTGATAAAATTAACATGTCTATAATTAGAAATTAATAATAGAATGTCATTAAACTACTTCAAACATGACCTATTCGTATAACTGGACTTGACATTTAACTACGACTACTATATCTCTATCTCTATGTATCTATCTATCTCAAACGTGAATTTGATTTTTGTGAATGAGGCAGCCAACTACATTTATATCTTCAATAATATAGTTGATGAAGGTTTGTTAGGGTGTTGTCAATTATTACTAGATCTGTCGTCCTTTTGCATGTGATGTATTATAGATTGTTAAAGCAAAATCCCGAATCATCTTCAATTTATCGACTATGAGCTGGAGAAGTAAGGATACTAGGTACAAATACCCAACACCCTTAACCCTCATTTATTACACCTCATTAATCACTTACAATAAACTTATATCCACTTCAAAATTAAAGCATGCAACAATAGCAAACTGTAGATAAGAAAAAAAAACATCTACCACTATATCTTTAAATTAACATTTAATTAAACATGAAAAGCCAGTTTTTCAATTGACAAATTAAGGCATCGATCGCATTAAAAAGGGTGTCTTAAGGAACATAAACATAAACACGTGCGTCCAATGAGGATATGCATACATATTACACATGCATAATCAACAGCGTAAAATAAGTTTAAAATATATATCAAAATTAATTATTTGTGTTTGTGTGTGTGTGTATATATATATACACATATATATGCACACACACCGGCTAATTTACTTTTGCCCTCACTGTCCCCTGAAATTTTGATTAATATATCTTCTAGTCCATTAAGTTTGCCCCCATTTAAAAGAAAAATTTTACCCGGCCTCATTTCTTGAAAAATTTTTAGATGGTTGTTTTTTTCTACGTATTAATCTTACTTTGCCCCACTAATAATTTTTCTGGATGAATCTATATATATATCTAGGTTATCCTTGCAGTAGCTGGCACGATATATATATATATTTTTTTTTGGTAAAATCACCAAAGAATCCATTACTTTAATGAAAGAATGGGAACAAAACTAAAGCAAGGGGATTGCCTTGCCTCACTCTATAAGCTCTCAATACCTCTCAATAAGCTATACATTTGATCACTATGAGTACAATTGTGATATCTATACAAAA
>CANYLF012059405.1:0-10593 GCA_948193215.1 Bocquillonia castaneifolia
TTTTTACATAACAAATTACGGTTATTTTGTTTTAGAATAAAGTAACAATAGAATGCAATTAAATATTTAAAACTGTCACTTTAACTCCCAGTTCAACCAAACTTTAGTTTTGACACTAGACTCTTTGATATTTTCGATTAATGACTAGATCGGTTTTTGGATCTGTGATTTTTTTTTTTTTTTTTTTTGGAAAGTTAAGAAGATGATCATAATAATAATAATAAACCAAAGGAGCTTAGACGTCTTACTAAGCCAACATTAAACAGTAACATGTACAGCACTTTCCACCAAAATCAGCACTTTTGTGTTGTACATATATACCACCCATTTTCTTCCTCATCTGCTCTATTAAAGAAACAATGAGATGAGAATTGAAAACTAAAATTGTGTTTACTCGTAAAAAAATTATTTATTATTTTCACTTTTGCATTTTTTAAAGAAATCCAAATTATTATTTTTTTCACTATTGCATTTTTAAAAGAAATCGAAAGCTTTTCATTTTCATGAAAAATTTAAAAATCATATTTACTTATAATAACAACAATGTGTTTTCATTTAGAGTCTTGAAAAGATGGAGATGAACCTTGGTATTTCAAATCCCAATGAATGGCTGTTGCCGTTCAAGAAATGTAGTGGCCACTCGACCAAAGCCGGTCAAAGAATATTTAATAAAAAAAATTTAGAAAATAATATAAAAACTTATTTTCTGCTTTTCTTTTTAAAATGTAAAAATAACGAAAACAATTTTTAGATGAGATTTTTATGAAAACAATCAAAGTAACCACAAATCTCTATTTTCCAATAGAAAAAAAAAAATGAGAATAATTTACTACAAATAAACATAGCCTAAGCTTAAACGTCTTACTAAGCCAGCAGTAAATGATAGTATCATATACTTAATATCAGATCAACTCACAAATCAAATCAAATCATTTGAGCTTGAGCTCATGTCTAATTTCATGTTTTGCTTCTAGGTTGTAAGCATGATTCACCTGCACCTCCTAAGCTTACTGTAGCTGCAGATTTTTTCCCTTCCCTGATGCATTGAAATTGAAATTAATTTCATGCCTCAAGAAAAACCTTAGGGCAAGGTACAATGACTGCACCACACCCAGACTAAACTGTAGAGCCACCCTCCTAAGACATAATATCAAGGCTGCTCCTAAGACATAAATCATCACATGTATAATGGTCCTAAGAGAAATCATGCATTAAATCCATTACATCACCAGGTGATGAAAAGAAAAGATACAACACAGTTTTAAAAATCCGACGAGAAAAGATACAACACAGTTTAAAAATCCGACGAAACAATAAATTTAAGAGCCACCGAGAATCAGACAGAGTTCAGCAGCTGAATACGGGAATTTCAAAATTGAAAGTCCAAGCGCTTAACATAAAACAAAATATTACCACGCACCAGCTTGCTATCTTTATTCGAGGTAGACTTCAGTTGATACTTCAACAAGAGTCTCTGTGTACTTTCTCAGACAGCTGCAACAAACCCATTCAGTAGAAGCAGTTTGCTCCTGCGGAAGCTGCGTTGTTATATGGCTCTGCGTCTCCCTGTGGGGATCCAATGAATGAAGATGTCTGGTTGAACCATGCAGTTTGTTCCTGAAGAAGCACAGGATTCCCCGCTGGAGATAGGCCCGGCATGCCATTCATCGCATTCCTTCTAGCTGCCATATTGCTCACAGCTGGTGATGGTATATTGCTATGTTGTGGCACAGTATAGTTACCATACAGTGAGCCATAATTGGCAGGAGGATAATCTGAAACAATGAAAGGACTAAAAGGACTTCCAGCTCCAGCACCAATCCTATGAATATGAAAACACAACGAAAATGTTAGGGACAATTTAAGAAACAGAAAACGAAAAAAAGACAAAGTTAGGAAATAATAATTCAAAATCTAGATATAGAACAATCCTGAAGAGCAGCTATTGATTTTGAAACCACTGAAGAGTTTCGAACAATACAATGGAGTTCAAGTATTATCTATGTAACCATATGTTGTAAATGCTAGGGATGTCAAAAAATAATGGCTATATTAGCACCAGACTCGTGCAAACTCTATCAGATCAATCAACGGAGCTCAGAAATACTGTGTTGACTGCTGAACAGGGAGATTTGCAGATATTTTATGGCAGGCACTTCAAATTTATCAGAACTTACATGTAATCAAGAGCACCCTGGTGAAAAATGGCTCCCTGGTGCTGTATACCGATAGGATCAACCATTGGACCATACCAAGGAACAGCTTGAGCTGAAATTTGCATAGGGTCAAAAATAGCCTGATGAGGAAGGGACCCCTGGGGATAGTGACCTTGGAGAACATGGGAAGCAGCAACCTCGCTGGGAAGAAGTGGACCAACCATGTGAGGATTGAAATCGGGGCCCGTCCCGAATCTGACCAATTGCTCACCCATAGCCTGATCTGCATTGGCAAAAAATTAATGTTTTGTCATTAGGTATAATTACCTACATTATCCTAACCTTCATAAGTTGTCCCAACTGTGGCTAATGCCTTCTAATTATCAGTCTTGGATTGAACTTCATTAACTAAGGCAGTCGTAGCCAATGGTGGAATTCTCAGCTAAACTCATTTGCTAAATGATGTTGCCATGACATTGAGGCGTCTAAAATAACAATGATCTCTGCTAACCCCAAGGCATTGCAGTGATTCCTAGTTGGCTGCACTTTCCAACTCAACAGACTGATTGGCATCCATATTATATCAATTAAAATGGTATCTGAAAGCTGACTGCAATTGCTAGAAGCAAGTAATCGAGTGAAAAGGCAAAACTGATAAAACTAGAAAAAGAGTCGTACCGGGGAAAGAGTAAGATGCTCATTTAATGGTCATATATTCTTGAAGAAGTTATCTAAAGTCTACACCAATTTATTATCACAGAAAGAATAAATATGTCGACATTCAAACATAAAGAACTTACCGTTAAGCATATGCAGCTCCAGTGACCTACAAAATTGAAAATGTCAGTATGCGAAAAAGAGACCAGTTGTTAGAGCCAATGCTATGCACATCAATCATATGTGGAATTGTATTTATTTTTCACCCAGAAAAAGGGTGCAAGACAAAAGAAACATTTGTACATTTCAATGTAAACCCAAATCACCTTATTCATACATATGTGGAAATTAATCCAGTAAAATAAAACATCCCCACTGCTAGATTACCTATAAGAGCTCCTGTGACCAGCCACATTATCCAAATATAAATTGTTTTCAGTACCTCATTAATTTATTATTTGATCTTTAAACATATAAGTTCCATTCAGAGAATCAAGTTAACTAGATTATAATTAATATACTTGTGGATTGAAAATTTATTTAAATCTTAGAAGTATTAATACATTGAATTTATATAAAACAACGATATTAATGTATTCAAAGAGAAACACATATATCGACTTCCAATATAAAATGAATTATATAGAAATAAAATAAAAATTTTCAAATGCAGAAGTTAATGCTTAGCTTTCTATTTAGTAAGTGATTACTCAAAAAAACTTCATACCCTATAACAATATGTAATAATATTTCTATACTAGTAATGATTGAATTTCACAAAAAAAATGATTGAATTTATTTTTACTTACTCTTACATATTTGATTTTCTTCTCATAATAACACTCTCTAATAATAATACTTAGACTGATTTTTACCAAAGTGTATTAATAATTAAATAAATAAAAATATTAGTTATAGAATATAGAACAAAGTTGGTTTCTTAAAACTTTATTAATTAATAGAATTATTAATCTAATGAATATTTGCTATAGGAGAGCTGAATGTATATTGTGACAATTTCCCACTCAGTACTCACAATGCCTAAAAATCAAGATTACAGTAGTACTGCCTGCACGAGGCCACAATAACCATTGTCTAACTGACTGGTATATATTCCTTTATTGCCAAATGCATGATTCTTGATCATTTTTAACAGCTAACTTGTATAAAGAAGTGAGCACTATAAGCTCATACAACGACAAAAATCAGTGAAATGGAATGTTCAATCCTTCACTCATCTATGATATATCTACTGTTGTGTGATAAAGTTCTTACAAAGAAAACAACAATGATAATACATAATAACCAAACTGTTAAGTAAGAGCATGCCTAAAATCAATAATATGAATTTAAGACAGAATTAACCCAAAGAATTTAGAAACAAGAGTGCTTACAGTCTATTGGTCGGAGGTAAATGGGGATAAAATGGATCCTGAACCTACATGAGAACTTTAGTTATTTGACTATTTTAATTGAATATCGAAGAATGAAGTACAATTTTCTGTAGACTATAAAGTTGATGAAATTGGATAATAAGTAATATAAATGACTGGTGAACTTGCTTTACCATTTCAGCATAAGGATGGGTATCCTCGTCGATGGAATCCTCATCATAAGCAACATCATCTCCATTTTCAGGATTATCATTTGCAAAACTCCACCATTTTCCGTTTTCAACTTGTCGGCAGTTGGGGCATCGCATAGAACGTGATGCATTAAATGCAGAACCAATGCAATCTGAAAATAGTGGAGCACAAATGGTTAAAAAAACAAATAATGAACCAAGGAAGCGACAGAAGAAATATATAGCAGTGACAACAAGATAAAAAGATTCAATTCGTTATTAAAAGGATCTCACATCTTTCTAAGCAATAATGTTGAGACGGTAGTTAGTTAGAATTGCAGTATACATATGGTAAGAAGCTCACTTTCAACATAATCAGCAACTCTCCGTGTAACGGAAAGTTAAAAATAGAAGCAAATTTAAGATAACTACGTATTTATTTGTGCATTAATTGTAGAATCCTGGATTAACTTTATAAATCTATATACTTTTGCATGCAACCATATTACGTAAAATAGATGCAATCTAACCACTGATAATCACAGGTCTTGGCATGAATCCATGCAAGGATCACTAAGGGCCACTATACGTAGAAAAGATGCGCCATGTAAGGGCCGCTATACACCATGTAAGGGCCGGTATACATAGAAACCAAGTAAGGGCCACTGTATGTAAAAAAGATGCACCATGTAAGGGCCGCAATACGTAGAAAAGATGCATGGTATATTTTCTTCTAGGATTGCATTTATGTATACTAAAGTATTTGTGATTCTAGCTTCCAAACAATTAAAAAGGTACCTTTGAAACAAACGTACATATCGTACACTACTAGATTTAATAAATAACTAGCAAATTTATAACAACAGTGCATTCATAGTGTACAGAACATGTAAGGGCCGCTGTACAGTGGAAAAGATGCATGGTTTACTTTCTGCTAGGATTGCATTTATGTATAATAAAAAGTATTTTGTGATTTCTAGCTTCCAAACAATTAAAAAAGGTACCTTTCAAACAAACTAAACTAATAGATTTGATAAATAACTAGCAAATATATAACAATATCTGTACACAAGACACCAGTACGCAAACCACAATAAAACACAAAGAAAGAAAAGAGAAAAGTAATAACCAAGATGAAACAAGTGAGAGCACTGAAGTGCTACAACAGAACGGTTACAGGCACCAGAAACCTCCTCCCAGCAAACAGAGCACATAACAGGTGATTCAAGGTCAATGCTAACCATGTTAACTTTTTAGTTTTCAAACCTTAAAAGAGAATAAAAAAACAGAGAAATCCTATTTCAAACCCTAAAATGAGAATCAAATAAAAAAGTTCATTAGAAAAAGAAGCTAAAACAAGAACAAATAGTGTGTATATATATGGAATGAAGTCTGTGGAGGAAAGGAATACGTGTAGTTGCGCTGTCAGTATTTAGCTGCTAATACATATGAGAAGTAAATCGATACTAAGAAAAAATTTAGCGTTAGGATTTGTTTGGATTCTGTTGTGTACTTACCATAAAATCTATTTCCACAATCACTCTTTCCTTAAATATAATTTACATAAAATCTATTTCCACAATCACTCTTTCCTTAAATATAAATTTACTCTTCACCCTTGGATCAAATTAAACCAGCCGGATGGCGTTTTTGAAAAAAGAGAAAAAACAACTAGCGGGCTGCAAACCACCATATATGTATATAAATGTAAAGGTAAGTTGTTTTCTTTTTTTTTTTAATTCATGTACAGAGGGGTCCCAAGTTAAATAAAAAAATTGTTATCAATCAAACATAAAAACAATGTAAATTTCTTCTTTTATTTTTCTCTCTTTATATTATTATATAGCTTCACATAAGAAACATTTACAGTTAATGACATTTGTGTTTTTCAATCTCCATTATCTAACTTCACTTGAAAAAAAAATTTATTTGCATATCGGATCGTTGCATTAAAAACTCAAGCATTTAAAACGGTCATAGTGAATCAGTCTGTGGCTTTACTTGGAAACTGATTTAGCTATATGGTAAACGAAACCAACTGCAAGTGCTAATTGAACCTTAGTAAATAATTTTGCTACAACATTGAACTAAAGAATGTTTGAGAAGAGAACCGTTTACTCTCTAGCTGCACCCGAAGAAAAAGCCAAAGCGTGCCCTTTTGATGGGGGTAAAACAGAGTGCAATTTCTTGATCATTTGGTTGAGCTCACTCAACTTGTCTGTGCTGTCAGATTCTTGTAAGAACCTCTCCAACATCCGATACACTGATTCGCTCAAATGCATTCCTCTCTCAAGAAATTGCTTTGAACATTGAAAAGCTTCTTGCAGCCTCCCTCGGGAGCAGAGTCCTGTCACTAACAGATCCAATGCATGACCGTGTGGACAATATCCCTTCTCCAGTATGTATTGCCAAAAATGCAGCCCCAAATCAAGTCGACTATTCACACAAAAGAATTTCATCAGCATAACTACAGTTCGCATCTTTGGAACAAATTTTCTGGTGATCATACTGTTATAAAGATCACAAACTCCCTCAATGTCATTCTGTTTCATCAATGCAAAGAAAACTGTATGATAAGTCATGCTGTCATGCACAATATGCTTCTCTTCCATCTCCTCCATCAACATCACGGCAGACTTGATTTCTCTACATTTGACCAGTGAGCTGATCAAAGCATTGTAAGCCCCAGTATCAGGCTGCAAGTTTCTCTCGCAAATTTCATCAAATAAGTGTCTTGCCTTAAGTACATTTCGAGCGACCCCTGCTCCATGAATTAAAGTAGTGATCGTTTCCAATGTAGGCAGACAGTTGTCCTCTTCCATTTCTTCAAAAATCCTCAAAGCATCACCAAAATAACCCTTCTTGCAGTAAGCATCAATACGGATATTATAAGTTAAAGAAGTGGGCTTGAAGCCCCTTCGAACAATCTCATGGTAAAATAATTCCATAGCAGTAATATCCCTTGCTTCCTTAAATCCCAATAGCAGGATATTCATGGTCTTAGTATTTGGATTAAACCGATCATGCATCTTTTGAAACACCGACCGTGCCTCTTTTACATCTCTTTGACTACAAAATGCTTGAAGAAGTACATTGAACTCTTCAATGCCAAATTTTTTCCCAATAAAAACCTTCTTCTCCATCTTTTCAAAAGCTTCAAGAGTATCTTCATAGGAATGAAACTTGGCAATTTTAGATAGCATGATACTCATCGACTTAAGGGTAAGCAAGGACGGATGTGTTTTCCCAATTTCCTCCATCAATTCCCAAGCTTTCTCAAAATAACGCATCCGGGCAAGGATGTGAAGGGTCATTTCAAAGGCAAATGCACTCGGAATAAAATGGGAATGGCGGAGAGAAAATCTGAAAAACTCCAAGGCTTTGAGGCCATTGGAGTGAGCTGCGAAGAGTCGGCCAAGAACATTCTCTACAAAATCGGTGGAAAGTGTTGCAGGGCGGAGATGCTTTAAAAGGGTAGGCTGTAACGGTTTATCAGGAAAAGCGTTATCATTGATAATTTTGGTAATTCTTTCAACTTCGGAAATGTTGGATGATTTACAAGCAACGAGGAGAAAAATAGATGGTCTCTTGCTAGGGATTTGAAAATTTTGATTGCATTTGATTAATGCCAAAAGCGAATGCATTTTAATCACCAGCCTTTTAAGATTAAGATCAGGGGCGGAACTATGGTGGGGCGGGGTGGGGCAGCCGCCTCAGTAGCCTCCGATCAGTCCTCAGAGGAGGTATACATCACCTTCGCCGTCACCATGCTTTTGCCCCACGAGCCGCTCAGATCTCGCCCCACCACCTATTGATTTTGCCCCCTCTCTTCCTTGTGTGTTGGCTTGTTTGTGTGACAGTGTGAGAAGAAGCTTTATTGCAGGTGAAAAAAACAGAGTTGATTTGCAGACTAGTGTTTGAAGAAGACGATGGCAATTTTTTTTTTTTTAAATACCAACGACAATTTTTTTTACCTTTTAAAGAAGTTAAACTTTAAAATTACGATTAACATTGGTTTTTGAAACTTTGAAAGCTGCTAAACTTATGCCTTGCTTGGTTTCCTAACTTCCCCGGAAGTTCCATTCCTAGGAAGTTAACTTACCCATGTTAATGTTAAATTTGAAGTGTTTAGTTAACTTAAAACTTTCTTTGAAAAGTATAAATTTATTTTTTAATAATCAAAGGTAAGTCAAGCTCTTAACTTCCTGAAAAGTATTATTACAAAAATAAACTATACAAAATTAAATTATCTATTTTTCGAGAAATCTAACTTCCCTATCAAAGTTAGAATTAATGGTAGAGTAAAGCATTGACTTTTTAAATATGATTTCATTAAAATACAATTATGTTTTTTTTAATTAAAATATCTTGAAATTCAACTTTTCACACTTCAACAATTTTAGTCAATTTAGAGATCTACAAGCAAACTAAATATTAGATTTTTATTTTATTTTTTATTAAAATACCTTGAAATTCAGCTTTGACACAAATCAATAAACAGGTCAAATGTCAAAACCAATTGAGGACTCGTGCAGCGTTTTCAAAAGATGCAAACTCGTAGAATTCAACTTCCTCCTCATAATTCTTAGAGTTAGTTCTTATTTATTTTGTACTACGAACAATTATTATTGTAAAGTTATTTTATTTATAAAATTTTTATTACCTTAAATTTTGTCCCATTAATAAAAAATTTCTGGTTCTGCCATTGATTAAGATTGTGACTAGTATTCCATTTCAGACTACAGGACTTATTCAGAGTAACCAAAGCAAAGAAATTCCAAGTTAATCACCAACTAGAACAACAAAACTATTAATAGCAAGCAAAAATAGATAGATAGAAAGAAAGAGAGCTAATTGACACATAGGGATTCCTTCATCACACAACATATTCTGGTTGAAATGTAAAAAAATCGAATTGAACTTAATTTAGTTCTATGTAGTCAATTTTCATGTCTGGAAAGTCACATTTACTATAATTCGATTCCTTTCAATGAAGTAAAATCATACCAAAAAAAGCTGCACTAGAACTCAGAAAATATTCAGCATTCAGTACATAACATCACACATTCATTGAATACCCATTAAGGGGAAAAAGCTCCCTTGACCTTAGCAAGCATAAATAGCAGATTTTGGTGTCATTTTACAACCTATAATATAACATTAAGAAAAAAACAATAGAGGAATGCTTTCTTGCTAAATGATAATACAGCAACTCTTTCAACGCTAAAAGGAAAGGACCCATCAATTTCACCATAGCTGCAATCAATCAAAATGCACACAAGGGAAAACTTCATAATAATTTATAAACTCGTGATTTGCAGTAAACAAATTCACTAAATATACTGAACCAGGCTTTCATAACCATCCGTGTTGTTTTTCAACCCTGCACACACACACACACACACATATGCTTTTCATCAGGAGATGATGGATTTGAGTTTGACCCATTAGAAACAAGCTTTTCACAAGCATTTAAAAGATCATCAACAGAAAAAATCATGAATCAAAGAGTGAAATTGATTAAAAATGTTAAAGAGGGTTACCTAATGCAGAGACTAAAACATTTATAGGAAACCTAGAGAGAGATGGAAATGTGGGTTTTTTAGTTAGTAGAAGAAGAAGACCCGAACCACACGAGTGGGTTGTATTTGTATTTTTTTTGTTTGGTGATGTTATCTAATGGAAGCTTGCCACGTCTAATGTGAAGTGTTTGATAAACAAAAATATTTTAATAAATATGGTAATATATTTGATATTTCAACTTAATTTTAATTTAATTATTTTCTTAATTATTAATCACAAAAATTAGGAAAATTAACTCTATTATTGTTTGACTTTGTATTCTCTAATTATTTACATCAATGTTTTAAAAATCGAACCGGTGGCCGAACTGGTCTAGCAACTGATTCACGGTTGGATTGGTTTAACCGTTGGTTCAACCGGTTTAAGGATATAAGGTAATTTTAAATTTATTTTATTTTTTTGAATTTTTTTAAATGTAGACCAGTCTAATCGGTTCACACCCTTTCAGAACCGATCAAAAACCCGTCAAACCCGGTTCAACTAGAATTTTTGGTTTTTAAAGTTATCCGGACCGGACCAGTCACCGGTCTCCTTCTGTAGTTGCTTATCAACAACTAACATGTCATCAATGTCATTCTTGTAATCCTTGAGAAGAATCCTAAGGCATTCAACGAGGGAAACTATGAGGGGACT
>CANYLF012059480.1:0-11581 GCA_948193215.1 Bocquillonia castaneifolia
TCTTTTAAAAATCCAAATCCTCTTTCAAATCTCCATCTATTATATACTACTAAAATTGAATCATGTTCTCCAACTTTCTTATACTTTAACTAGTATTAACTCCATTATATAACCTCAAATCATACATACATTCTCTTAACAACCATCAATAACCCAAAATAAGAATAAAAATTTCAAACTGCTTGTCACAATCTTTTGCTTAAAACGCCAACAACTACACACATGCCCTTTTTGGAATATAATCAATGTATATATATAAATTCCATAAATAGTCATATCTTTAAATCTTTATAACATATATATATTGAAAATCAATTCAAAATCTTATCTCGAATAATTCACTTCACAAAATCTCAATTATTTTGAGGCAAAACAACCTCTCTTTTATTTTGCGTAATGATATACTAAAATTTATCCTTTAAATCCTTTATAAAATTCATTTTGTGCCTCCATTCTTTAAAACTTTATTAACAACATAATTTATCAAAAATAAACACTTGTCTTTAACAAATTTAATCCATAATCAAGTTACAAAAGAAGATTCTTTATCAACATTCAATAACACCCTACTAGAGGCAAAAACTTACAATTTCCGTCAAAATTCGCATTCATAAATACCTTCACATTTAAAATCTAGTTTAAAACCTCATTCCTGAAATAGAAATTATTTAAAAACTTCACCAAATCTCTATAAACTTTGAAAATACTAATAAATTCTAACTCATCAATCACTTCGTTAAATTCTTAATAATCATTAAGAAATCTCAAAACTTTTTGTTTTAATCAAAGTATTCCTCATAGGAAAATTAATTGATAACACCTTGATTTAAATCTTCTATCTTGGAGATCTCATCATTGAACCGCTATATGTATTTTCTTAAGGGTTCGCCTTCCCTTTGTTGGATGAAAAATAGGTCTGCTGACACCTTTTTCTATTGGATGGAGGCCGCAAATCTCTGCCTAAATGCTGTGGCGAGTTGCCTAAAGGAGTGTATAGAATGAGGGGGTACTGTTTTGTACCAATCAGCAGCGTTCCCCTCTAAGGTGGTAGGGAAGAATTTGCACATAATCTTTATTGGTTTGGACACTCATAGACGTCTGGAATTTGTAGACGTGACTTGCAAGATCAGACTTTCCAGAATAAACGTCTAGTGTGGGGAACTTAAACCCTTTAGGCAGATGTTTATCTAATATGTGTTGAGCAAAGGGCGACTCATTCTTTAAATTGAACCTAGGGTTGAAGTCTTGTATGCCCATCTTACCAATGACTTCCTTGACTTGCTTTTCTATTTTTTCCTTCTCGTCTTCTTCCTGTTCTACCCTTTATGCTATTTCTCTCTCTATTTGTTCGTTTCCCCTTTTAGGCATTTTTTCCTTTATCTCCAAAAATGAGGGGGCAACTTTCTATGTTTTCTTCTTGGTTTTCTTTTTAGGTTGTTTGTACCTTTTTTTCTATCCAACCTTTAATGTTCTGGATTTTGTCATCAAACTTCTGACATGCTTCATCCAAAATCCTGGCTACATCGACTACACTGATCATGCTACTTCCCTCTCTTCCCCTTGTGTTAGTAGGATGAGAGGATGCATCATCCATGTCATGCCCCCCTTCCTTCCTTCCACCATCAAAATTATCCCCTTGAAGTGCAGGAGGGGGAACAAATTGGGGAACATATTCATGGTGCCCTTGAAGTATGGCCATGGTAGTTTGAGCTTGTACTCCCGGCGGAAGGGGAATGTCATTATTTGGTCGGGGAATGAGAATTCCTTGATTTGGAACAAAATTAGGGCCTGGGTGATAAACAGGTGGAGGAGGTAAATAAGAAACATTGAAATATGTTCCAGAAGGCCTCAATGGAGCTGGGGGAACCAGTAGTGGCATGGAGGTTGCCGATGGATCTGGTGTGATGGGAGGAGTTCCTGATGGTATTGGTAGAAATCTTGGAGTTGGAGGAGTCTGAATTCCAAGAGTTAAAGTACGTTGAGGGGTTTGATTAGCAGTGAGAGCTAGAAATCTAGGTGGTTGTTGAGTGGGGGGAGTCCCTTGAGTAATTCTGGGTGGTTGTGGCATCCACGCCTGAAGTCCTCCTGAGCCAAAGAAACTAGGAGGTAAACCATAGGGAGGGTCGTTGTTCATCATGATGAACCGTTTTTGGATTAAAAACAGTCCACGCTCACCGCACCAATCAAATGTTCAGGACGTTTCTCCAAGAACGAAGCTTTGTCTGAGGTTCCCCTAAGGTTGTATGGTCACCGGAGTTAGCCTAACCTGCACAAAAAGAGAGACTTGGGGTGGTCCTCGGGGTCTGACTCTGACGCTCAAGTTAGAGATATTCTCTTGAGAGTTATAAGAATGTATGAATGAGATGATGATGATGATACCTGAAACCTTGGATGGCAGGGGTTTATATAATGGTAGGAACAATCCCCTTGTGCCCAGAAATCCTTGTCCTAATAGGCTTAGGTGTCCTTCTTTGCTGTGATGAGTTAGAGTCCCCCTAGGTTTTGGAACCCACCCCCACCCCCCCCCCCCCCCTCTTTAGGATGAGAGAGTCCCCATTGACTTAGGAATCAAGGTGTCAGGACATATAATGGGCTAACGTGAGCCTAGCATGAAATGGACCCTCTGGGCCTTTTGGGTTTAGAATAGTGATTCGTATCATACATATTAACATCAATTATAAGAAATGTTTTACATTTGGTTATGTGTTGATTATGCTCTTGCTGAATCTCAATAAAAATTGCTTGAGATTACCTTTGGTTATTCATGACCTTGGTGCTTGATAAATCTTTTATCTGGTGATTCTACCTTGAGCTAGGCTCCTTGTGATAACCATATTCCTACAATTATGTACAAACAATGATTATTCTGTGGTGTTGAGATTTTGAACTCTACCAGATTATGACACATAGACTTGATAAAATGGGATGGGAACCATAGATATTCAATCCAGTTACCAAAACACCTTGGTTACCAATTGAATCAAGCTTTGATTTAAAACGAGTAAGTAATGAGGACAGATGTTCCATTCATGCAGTTTATGTATGAGATTTACATGGATGATGTTCATGAGTTATGGAAAACAACATAGTGAGATAAGAGTAGGAAAAAATTCACAGGGTAAAATTTAATTCTTTAAATGAAAGGAATACAGACTGAGATAAGAGTAGGAAAAAATTAATAGGGTAAAATTTAATTCTTTAAATGAAAGCAATACAGGGTAATACAAAAATTGTTAAACCAACTATGTATGTAAACAAACAAGTATAATAAACATAAATTGATAAGTGTTTTAGTCATTGAATCCTGATCAAGTAAATATTAACACTTCAGATGAATCATGTCTGTGACCGAGGGGACTTTTGAGTTGGTTGAGTGCTATGGTTTGAGTTCAGAAATAGTTTTTTGAATGAAAAAATATGCAAATAAATCAAATGTCAGCGTGTGATTTAAGCTAGAAGGCTAATTTGGTTTATCTAATTACACTATGCATCAGTGATTATTATTAAATTATAAAACAAACGAAAAGGGAAAAACACACTTAAGAAGTGGAACTTGAGGAAAATGGAACTTACAAAAATCAGGGTTTCAATAGAAAAGATAAGGTGGTTTTGCAAGAAAAAATAGCACATTGTTTTAGCATTTAAGTTGTTTTTAGAAGTACAGGTGTCATAAAGATTGTGAAATTTTAAAACAAATGATGATGCATATTGGAATTGGATTGCCTACAGTCAAAGTAACTATTGTAGTTTTGTTAACACAGCAGGATTATTAGAGTGGACTCCATTATATAGTAAATTTAGTTTCTATCAGGTTTGGAATCCAAATAAGCATTTATTACTTCATATGACACATGCCAAAGGATGAGATCATGATGCCATTTGTAATTAATCTACATTATTGCATGCTTTTCTAAGCTTGTGATCATGCCATCTGTTATCTATATCATTGTCTATTATCCATTGTCTATTTTAATATATTTTAATGTGTTAGAAGAGGAGCTTAATATTTAAGCTACTTGAAGCACAATTATAGTTTTACCATTGGCCTTTAAGGTTAGTTACTCTTCACTCCTAGAGTTAGTTGTCTATAAAAGCAGCATTCATCACTGAGTAAGGCACCTCACTACAAAATATCAAGAGTTAATTAGTTAATGTCTCTTTCCTTTTTCTGCTTGCTTCATCTGCTTTAGCAAATGGCAAATTTATTTCTTCTTATTAATTAACCATCTTCACATGAGAGTTGCACAAACCTGTGTGGTGAACTTGGCTGTACTCATCTGGCTTTGTCTCTGCTGCCAGTGTTACTTCTCTGGTTATCTTCTTTGATTCACTGCCTGGTCCAGACACCTTGCTGGGCTTTGTCTTGACACATAAGGATGTTGTAGTTCAAATTGCAATACATTTATAGGTAAAACAGTAAAACATTAGTTGATTTCCATGATTTGTGGTCTTACTTTTCTGAACTATCTAACTGTTTGAACTGCCCTCTTGGACATGATTCTCCCATGTGGCCTCCCTCTGTTAATCACATATTGCTGCAAACATGTTAAAACAGATGTTCAATGGATCAGACTCATATGACATGGACAAATAAAATTGATATTTAACTTTTGGACAATAATATACAATTCACTTTCAAGTTATTTAATATCAACTGCACTGCATTTTTAATTGATGATGATGGAGCTTAAGGCAAATAATTGTTTTGTAAATATGCATGATCATGATATTATCATTCACACATATGAACATTAAATGATATAATAGTTGACACTAATAAACTATACAAAGAGTCTGCAACACATGAAAATATCATAGAAAAATGAGTGTGGTTTTCCAGTGAGTTTATGATGAATATACAAGGTTCTTAATTAACACTTAACAGAGGAAAATAAGTCCACTTAGATCAGTATAATTATGAATATGAATAAAAGGAATTGCAAGGTATAGAAATACAAGATATGGCAAATGATGTTAATAAGCAAGATACAAGTCTATAACATGGGGAAAAGATCAAATGAGAATATAAACAGTTTAAAGCTCAACTGGATCACTTTAGTTATGTATTTACAGTTAAGAAATTGCTGTTACAATAACCAGAGGTTTAAAGATGGATTCAGTTCAGGAGTAATATAAATACATATATAAGCTTCACTTAGTTACTCTTCATTTTGTTTTGCCACATATAGAGAATGACAACTATAGGCTCATAAAATGAAATGGATACGATAAGAAAAAAAATATCGAACTAATCATTACCAAGTAGGAGCCAACATAACCCAAAGCTCCGATTAGTTGTTTTTTAGTGTTGTCCCCAGATCGTAGAAGCAAACCCTTAAATTATTCTTTCAATGTTGTAGTTTTTAGAAACCCCTACTCTTCCTCTTCCTTTTACGGTCTCTCTCGCCATTTGGATTTCTTTGAACAAAGGGATGCACTACCTCTTCCTTTCCTCAAGGTTCTCAAGCTTATCCCTTATGTGGGCCACGTCTGATCAAATTGCCACCTAGCTTTTACATCCTGACACATGTAGGAGTAAAATCATTATCTGCAACTGAAATTGAACAGTAACTAATTGGCTAACAAAATGAAGCAACGAACTAACTAATTGTGTGCTGGTTTAACATAGGCAATGACAAAATGAACTGCATCCATTCTTCAAATTAATGAATCATACATGATAGAAAGGAATAATAACTTGATCTCCCTGAGGTTTAAAAATTTGATGTGGTCAGTACCTGTTGTGCTAACTGGTTTGAGGAAGCAATTTTTAATGAAACAGTTGCCACGTAATTTTATGAAAAAAAATAGTTTACATGTGTTTTTAAAGGCTGTAACCGAGTGGATTATGCATTTGAATCAGCATATATGAAAATACTAGTTGAGTTGTGCAATAAAACTAATTATATTCACATTAAGATTTTATCTGATTATAAAATGAAACAAGTGTTTTGAACCAGTGCTTTGAGAGAACATTTTGTGTGTATGCTAAAGTCATCATTGGGCACAATGCAAAGAAAACAGAAGGGTAACTAAATTAGGATTTGATAAAAACTAGGGGGAAAAGACATGTACTCATTTGAAAAAAGGTTATAAAGTAATATGTTCATCATAGTTACATTGCAAGTAAAAAACTATCATAGGACACTTGTCATTGAGGATGTGAAGAAGATACTACAGTTGTTAAAAGTAATAAACCACGATTAATAATGACATAAACTGCTGATGTTTATGAACTTACATATGTGGATAGAAAAATTTAACGATAAGAATATATGAGAATGCTTATATGATGTATGCAAGAACACACTAAGCTCATGTTAATGATAGTTAACACCCTTAGTTTATTAGGGTTTCCTCACCAATATAAATAGAATCTTCTAGTGTGGAGTTAAGCAGATACATACTGTTTGCATAGGTCAGTTCTCAGCTCTTTACCTTTCTTCTTTGCTTTGTTTTCTTTACTATGTCTGTTAATAGTAATTTGATTTTCCTTTTAATTTTATGCTATTTTTAGCTTATAGACATCTTAGTTTTCTGATTCATTCTTTATCTCAATTTAAACTCCGTTTATTCTACAACCTTTTAGAGATTATTGATTAATTTCTTTTCTTTTGCAGCAATATACCAGGCCTTCATTACCTTCTATTCCAGGATCTGAAGGGAACACTCATCTCTATGTCTGCCAGTTAGCTTAAGTAAGTTCATGGTTGCATTTTGATGTTTATTTATGTAGAAAATTATAAGATCAATATCACATGCTTAGTTTGCTATGTATATGTGTGTGCTCTGTGAATGTTTATTTATCTCTTAAAGTGATAAAGATTAGATGAACAGAGGCATAAAGTTGTGTTCCTTAACTTTGACCTCAGCTCTGAAATGCAAGCAATTCCAATCATGCTTTACATAGTTGGAATAAATACTAATTATGAATCTAAGCCATAATAAAATGCCAATAAAATAAACCAAATCCACTACTAAAACAAGGCAAAAATTAAACAGAGTTAACAAAAATAAAATTAAATTAGGAAAAAAAGAAAGAAAGAAGAAACCCTAATCTGATCTTGCGAGGACGAAACAAAACCCAATTATAACAACCAGAGAATACGGTGTCAATTTGCTCCAAAAAGAAAGCTTGAGAAATCGTCGATGGTGAGTGATAATTTCACTGTTGGCCCCTTCAAACTTGCCAGCTACCTCTTTCATAATCTGTTCATGTTGAGCTTTAAATTCAGCTTACCTTTGAGATTTTTTTTTTAGCTTTTCCAGCAAATTATTCCTTATCATCGGATTTTTTCCCCCCTTGAGAGTGTTAGCAGCTCTAATAGCATTTCTGCATTCTCAAAGCTCATAAATCCAAAGAACGGTTGAGTTATAAATTTATAATATAATTAATATCTAAAGAATAAATACTTCTGGTCCAAATATACAGATATTAGTTTTTAATATCACTCTATATATATAAAATTATACTTCAAAAACAAAGAACTACAGAATTGACAACCAAAGCCTACTAAAAGTCCAAACAATAGAAATTGAAGACTAAAAATAATAAGTAGAAGAGAAAATGTACCTAAATTTTTTTTTAGCATTCATGGGCTTCTAACCATGATCTACACAGCTCTATGACCACTAATGATAAAAAAAAAACTTTACAAATTTGTAGTTTCAATTTGCATGTTTGATTTTCAGTAGAAAATGGATGTTTAAGAATGACACTGGGTTCGAAAAAAATAAGACCAGATTGGGCTCAAATTTTTTTTCGTAACATCTGCATCTATTAACTGCCTGATACGAATCATTACTTTAAACCCAAAAGGCCTAAAGGGCCCATTACATGCTAGGCTCGCGTTAGCCCTCTACATGTCATGACACCTTGAATCCTAAGTTGAGGGGGACTCTCATCACATGGGGGGTTCCTAATCTTAAGGGAATTCTAACTCATAGCGGCAAAAGAGGACTCCTAAGCCTATTAGGACAAGGAATCCTAGGCTTAAAGGGATTGTTCCAACTACTATATAAACCCCTGTCATCCAGGGGGTCATGTATCGTTCTCTCATTCACATAAACTTATAACTCTCAAGAGAATATCTCTAACTTAAACATTGGAGTCAGACCCCAGGGACCGCCCCAAGTCTGCCCTTGTTTTGCAGGTTTTAAAGACTTACCACAGCTCAGTTGACATTCAAGCAAGAGGAACGTCTTGAACGTTTCACTGCCTTTCACACAAGTGATAGAAAGACTGTATATTTGATAAAAAAAAATCTAATTAGGGCGCAGTGTATATTTAGACTATTGATTTGTTTGATTTGAAAAAAAAAACATATTGAATCAGTACCTTAATTCTGGGTGTTAATCAATTCATTTTATACCAACATAAAACATTTGCTCTATTTTACTAAATCTGCAAGCTTCGATCATGCTTCATGAGCTTGCAGTCATTTTCTTGTTTCGTATTATCTTGCTCTGAGTTTGTCCTTCTAAAATCGTTCGCTGCATGAGGCTTTAAGGATTTCTGGATCGGGTTGGTGCTTTTGAAAGTGCAAAGGATTGATTGTTTGCTGTTGTTGGTGGTTAGGTGAGAGGAGCAGTAGTTTCTTTGAGCAGCTGGTTACTCAATTAGCTAGGATTTTGGTTAGCTCACTGCTAAATTTGAAAAACCAACAGGGGGGGTGAATTGGTGCGGAATAGAAAGATAAAATTACTTCAAAAATGGATTAGAGAGGAGAAGAAGAACATAAAAGCCTTATAGTGGTTCGGACCCAACTTGTCCTATATCCACTCTCCCAAATATACAATTTGGGGTTCCACTATCCACCAAGGATAACAAGGAGATTTACAAGGCTATCTCCAACCTTTACAATGTGAGATTTCAAAGGCCATCTCACGACCTTTATAATGAGTTTTACCCAAAGCTCACTAACAATCCCTAGTGTTTCCAAGAGGCTAACACCAAACCTTTACAATGAGTTTTACAAATGGCTAACTCACAACCATCCCTAGTATTTTCCCAACTCACAAAGAATTGACACTAGTACAATGTATAACTAATTCACTCAACCCAATCAACCAATGCTCTAGAGTTCTAGCTACCTATAACCAAACAACCAACTAATTAAAATGATTGAAAAATAAGTTTACAAGAGTTTGGCTATCAAAGAATTAATGTTCTTATAAGAAGAACATTTATGATGGGTATTTATAGCCAAAATACCCAAAACTAGCTGTTAGAAACAACCCCAAGTGTGTCTCTAACGGCTAGTTGCTTTTTCAATAAAAGCACTGAAACTGTCAGATTGGGGGCGCAGTTCCATCAGTCATGGGCATGATCTGTCTAACGGCTAGTTTTTCAGAGACTCTATTGAATGTCGCAGGGGTGACATCTATAACCGCGGGCGCAAAATCACTGGGCAGGGGATGCCTTTGAGAGTAGCTCTATGTTTGATCAAATCATAGGAGTGATATCTGTAACCGTGGGTGCAAATCACCGGGCAGAGAATGCCTTTGAGAGAGCAGCTAGATTGCCTTGAGGAGCGGCTTGATTTTCTTTGATGAGTGACTTCTGTCTGATCAAATTGCGGGGGCGATTTAGTCCACCGCAGGCGCGACCTCGAACCTCGCGCGGTTTGGGATGTCACGGGAGTGGATCTAAGTGTACAGAAGCCTTCTAAGTTCACCAAAAAGTCTGGGCGCAGTTTCCTTTTCACGGGCGAACTATGTCGCTGGTCATGGGGGCGATCCTCACATTGCGGGCGTGATATATTGCCGCGGGCGCGGATCCCCTTATCACGAGCACAGTTTGTAGGAGTCATTCAAAACTAGCTTGGTTGAAAACCTACACACTTAGGAACTTTGTTAGATAAAGATAAAGGGATGTTAAACTCAAAATAAAATGGATTGATGCCACTAAAGCCAACAATCTCCCCTTTTTTAAGTTTGACAACCAAAAAACAAAAAAAAATCATATTCTAAGATCAAAAACTTAAAATCAAAGGAGTTAAGTATGTGAGTTGATGGAATTGCTCCCCCTCAACTTGTGCCAGGTTTTTGAAAAACATAAAACAAGGAGATTTCTCCCCCTTTGTCAACTCAAAAAGCACAAAAGAGAGCAAGTGAAAAAAATAGGAACTCATTCAATCATCATTAAAAAGATGCAAAAGAAAATACATTATGCATGAGATGATGATGATGAGAAATATGAAAGGGAAATGCTTAGCTTGAGTAGATCAAAATTTTTGCAAAAAGCATTTTACTCCCCCTCAACTTGACTTCCCCTCCTTTAGAGTCTTGTTGCCTTTCCCAAATTGTACTTGAGCATCCATAGATGTATTTAAACTTTTTTCCATGATCCTTAGGGATGCCAAAAGTACCTACAAGACAAAAAAATATTTGTTCTTTGGTACCCAAATGTACTTGGGTCCTTGGGGGTTAGCATTTCAAGTGTCCATTGAAATGAGTTTCAAATGGACTTTCCTTTCAAAGAATTAAAAACATATTTGTGATCATCCCTCAAACAATAATGACATTGAACTTTTTAGAGAATTCCACAAATATTTATAAAGCTTTGCAAGGATACATACATATATAAATAAACACACACATGCACATAATGAGCAGACAAAGAAGAATATGAAATATGATCATGTGCTTTGTGTGTTCATATATATGTGTATAAGAATGCATGCCTATGATTGACTTTAGGTACTCTTAAAGCATGAGCTTTAGAGCCATTAAGCTTAGGCTTGTCAATCATATGATGCTTAGGCTTTAGTTTTTGGACTTTAGCCTTATTATCATTGGAGCAAAAAACTTTAGGATTAGCATCAAGAGTAAAGGATGGATGAGATGTGGATGATTTCACAAACATAGTTGATTTTGAGCTAGATGAATCTTTTGTGTAACCTAGGCCAAATTTAACACTTAGTGATCTTTGATAAATCAATAATTTTGCAAAAGCTTCATTTCCTTTAGAAAATTTTGAAATAGATGATTTAAGCTCCAAAACTTCCTTTTTCAAGAAATCATTTTCCTTTTCTAAAGTCTTCAAAGTGGAGTCTTTAGATTGAGAAACTTTTGAAGACATAGTTAAATCATCATGAGAAGCTTTTAATTTTACAAAATCATTTTTTAAACTTTCAAATTCATTTTTGATTTTCAAAGATTCCTTTTTGTAAATTTTCATTTTTGAAAAATAAGAATAGCATTTTTTGGCCAAGGTTTCTAAAAGTTCATCATGCTCGAAATTAAAATCACAATAATCATTATTACCACAAGACTCATCACAAGAATCATAAGAATTGTAAGAATGTGATGTGGAGCATACCTCTTGAGAAGAGTCCTCTTGTGCCATGAAGTAAGAATAAGAAATCTCATTGGCTTCATCATTATTTAAGGAGTCATCATCCCAAGTGCTCTTGAAGGCTTTCCTTTTCGACTTTAGACAATCCGACTTGAGGTGTCCACGCCTTCCATATCCATAGTAAGTGAGCTTGTCAACCTTCTTTGAAGTAGGCTTTCTTGAGGATTTCATGACATCCTTTCTTTCACTTGTAAGCACCTTGATCTTGTATAGAAGTTTGAC
>CANYLF012059499.1:0-18840 GCA_948193215.1 Bocquillonia castaneifolia
AAACATACCATTAACACTTAATAACCTCTCTAACATGCATTTATAAGATGATCATGAACAAATCACCATAAACCCCCAACTTCTACCAAATTCCCCCCCAATCTAATAACCACACAAGATAAGATAAACTTACTCAATTAAGCTTTCAAATCCACCAATTAAGCTTCTAGTTAAGAAAACTCTTCACTCTCAAGCTCTAAACCTTCAAAAATGGAGTTTAGAAGAAGAAGAAGAAGAACGTAAGAAATGAGAGAAAAATGAAGAAAAAGTGTGTAGGATTTCTTTGTAGAGATTTCCCACTAATCCCCAATATTTTATCATTATTTTTACTATTTCTTTGCCACTCTTCCCTCCCTCCAAAAGCCACTTGTCACACTCCTACCACCATAGGCCACTTGTCCACCTTCTAGAAACACTTTCCCTACACCACTTCCCAAACTTATTCCTACTAACTATCTAATCCAACTCTCATACTTCTTTTACAAATAGCTCCCCTAACGTTTCTTACAACTAGGTCCTTACTACCCCAAACTTCTATAAACCTAGATGCTCTCAAAAATTACTCTACCAACCAATATTATGCAATGCATTACACACAATTATGGTGCAAATGATATAATATGATTAAGGTTTATTCCCTAATATTAAAACTAGGCCGTGACACTAAATGTTTTTGTATAATTTTTGTGAAATTGCTTGGTGCCCTGTCTCTTACTTAGCTTAGTTGGAATGGTGGCTATCTTGATAATCTGAATGCAAGGGAACCTAATTTTTACCGGTTGGAATAGTTGTAGCATACTTTTGCTTATTTACATCTTCTAGGGTATTAGTATATGTTTGGTTTCTCTTCGAATGTTGCTACCCTTCTATTTTTGGTGGGATACCTATTGTTTTGTATTTAAAACTACACTGTTCTTCGTGAATTCTTTGTCCGGGAGTCAATGAATTTTGTGTTGAAACCGGCATGTTCATATATTGTAAAGAACATAATTTTTTTACCTTTAGTTGCAAAATTAATTCAACTTTATCTGACTTTATTATTTCGGTTATTGAGAAATTGATTTGTTTATTTTGGACTAATTTGATTGAATCGACTATTAGGAACCGATCTTATGTCTATCTTGGACATTTAATTATGCCGACTATTAGGAATCGGTCTTATGTCCATCTTGGACGTTTGATAGTGCCGACTATCAGGAATCGGTCTTATGTCCGTCTTGGATGTTTGATTATGCAGGCTATTTAGAACTAGTCTTATGTCCATATTGGACGTTTGATTGTGCAGATGGACGTTTAATTGTGCCGGCTATTAGGAACTGGTCTTATGTCCATCTTGGACGTTTGATTGTGTCGGCTATTTGGGACCGGCCTTATGTCCATCTTGGACGTTTGATTGTGCTGGATATTAGGAACCGATCGTATGTCCATCTTGGACGTTTGATTGTGCCGGGTATTTGGAACTAGTCTTATGTCCATCTTGGAAGTTTGATTGTGCCGGCTATTAGGAACTGGTCTTATGAGGATTTCCTCAAAGCTAGGTCTATTTCAAACTTTGCTCTTTGTTAGGTACTATTCCTGACTAGACATTTGTTCAAAGCTAGGTTTGTTTTAGACCATTGCCTTGCACTGGGTAACTTTCCCGGTTTTGGAGATTTGAATCTGTTGTGGAGTTTCTATTGGAGAGAAAATACACCTTTTCATTGATAATACTTTTTCAAATATTGTACATTCCATGCTCTTGGAACTGGAGTCCCGTCTAGATGATTCAACCAATAAGCTCTGTTCCCTAAATTAGCCATTATCTGATAGGAACCTTCCCAGTTGCATTGGAGCTTGCCCACTCTGGCGTTACTAGTGCCGATTTCTACATTTCTTAGTACCAAGTCTCCCACCACGGATTCTCTTGGCCTAATCTTTTTGTTATGATACCTGGCCGCTTGTCTCTGATAAGCTTCTGCCCTTGTGGCTGCTTGCATTCTCTTTTCCTGCAATGATTCTCTGTAAAGCATTATCTGGAATTATTTATCTCAAAATCAAAGTTGGCCAATCTGTAAGTTGGTATTCTGATTTCTACAGGAATCATAGCTTCCATGCCGTATATGAGGTTGAAAGGAGTCTTTCCTGTGGCTTTATTAGGTGTAGTTTTTTCTGTGCACAGCACCGGATACAATTCTTCTACCTAATTCCCTTTAGCTTTGCCAAGTCTCTTCTTTAATCGTCTGAGCAGGTTTCGGTTAGTAACTTCTGTCATTTATTAGTTTGAGGATATGACACCGATCCATACTTTAGGTTGATGTTCATCCTCTAACAAAGGTCTCGGAACCTTTTGCAATCAAACTGCTTTCCATTATCTGTGATCAGAGTGTGAGGTTGACCAAATCTGGTAATGATTTTTTTTTTAAAAAGAAGTCTTTTGCTTTAGCGCCTGTGATTGTGGCAACTTCCTCTACTTCTATCCACTTTGTGAAATGTTCAACCGCTACCATTAGGAATTTTTTGCTACCGACTGCCAAAGGAAAAGGTCCTAGGATGTTCATCCCTCATGTAGAAAATGGCCACTAACTATTAATCGACTTCCTTTCTGTGGCTAGCACATGTATCTTGTCGGCGTACTGTTGATATTTGTCACACTTCATAACAAGTTCCTTTGCATCGGCTTCCATTGTGGGCCAACAGTATCCCTAGAGTTTTTTTTTTCTTCGAATGGTTTTATATCCTTGATGTGCTCCTCTTATGCCTTCATGACTTTCCTATAAAATTTGCTACCTTTCTCCCTTAGTTGCATATTGGCTCCACGGATGTGATTCCGATGTCCGGTAGAGGATTCCTTTATAAAGCGCAAAACCGCTTGCCTTTCTAGTAAATCTTCTTACAGCCTCCTGGTCATCTAGCAGCGTAACATTTTCTAGGCAGTCAACTATGGGTGTCATCCAATCATTTCTTGTCTATACAAAAAAGACATGTGGGTTGTCAATGTTGCGTTGTTGCGGCTCTTCTTTTAGATCTAGGTTGCGGTAAGCCATCCCCTATTCTGATGCTGACTTAGCAATATTGTTTGCTTCTTTGTTCTCTTCTCTTGCTACTTGCTGGATATGCCACTGCCCTCCTTCTTTTTCTAGGGCGTTAAGGAGCTCTTTGACTCTTACCAAGTATTTGGCCATGAATTCATCTTTAATCTGAAATGTTCCATTTACCTGGTTTACTACCAGCTGTGAGTCACTGAAAATTTTGAGATCTTTGGCCTTGACTTCAACTGCTAAGGCCAATCATGTAATTAAGACTTTATATTCTGCTACATTATTTGTGGCATCCAAAGCTATCTGTACTCCATATTTAATAAGGATCTTGTCTGGGCCTCTCAAGACTACCCTTATGCTGGCTCCATGCTCATTTCTGGCTCCATCCATATATAAAGTTAAAGGTTGGGCATTATATATTATTGTTGGTGACTCACTTGTACATTCAACTATGAAGTCTGCCAAAGCCTGAGCCTTCATGGCCTTTCTGTTCTCATACATCAATCCATATTCTCCAATCTGCATTGCCCATTTGACCAATATTCCTGATAGTTCTGGATGTTGCATTGCCTTTCTTAGTGGGAGATCCGATCTTATCACTATGGGGAAACTTTAGAAATAGTATTTTAACCTCTTTGCTGTGGTTACAAGGGTTACCGCGAGTTTCTCAACCATAGAGTAGCGGACTTCTATGTCATTCAAAGTTCTACTGACGTAGAAGATTAGGAGTTGTTCCATCCCTTCCCCTTAGATGAGTACTGATGCCATGACTTCCTTACATGCTACCAAGTAAAGGTAAAGGGTTTCGCCCATAATCGGCCTGCTAATAAGCAGAGGGGAAGTGAGAAACTTCTTTAAGTCTTCAAAAGCTTGTTGGCAATCGTCTCCCCATTTGAACTGTTTGATGTTTTTCAGGGTTCTATAAAATGGCAAACATCGTTTTACTGAGCTTGAAATGAACCTTCCAAGGGCTGTTATTCTTTCGTTAAGTAGATGTAGATCTTTTACCATTTTTGGTGGCTTTATGTCAATGATTGCCTTGATTTTTTCTAGGTTTGCTTTGATCCCCTTATGGGATACCATGCACCCCAAAAACTTTCTAGCTGTTACACTGAATGTGTATTTCTCAGGGTTTATCTTCATGTTGAACTCTTGTAGTACTTGGAAAACCCGTCGTAAGTCGCTGGGATGATTTCCTTTCATCTTGCTTTTAACTATGACATCATCCATGTATACTTCTACTATATTGCCAATCAATTCCTGGAACATGAAATTCATCAGCCTTTGATACGTTGCTCCGACATTTTTAAGTCCGAACAGCATCATCTTATAGCAGTAAGTGTCTTTATGGGTAATGAAACTGGTTTCCTCTTCATATTCTTCTTTCATTGGAATCTGATGATATCCCGATGCCATGTTAATTAGGCTCATGATCTAGTGGTAAGCTATCGAATCCACCAGTCGATCCACATTAGGAAGTGGATAGTTTTCCTTTGGGCATGTATCATTCAAATCTGTGAAGTCGACACACATTCTGAATTTTCCATTAGTTTTCTTCACCATGACTACATTGGAGAGCCATTCCGTAGATCTTACTTCTCTGATGAACCCTGCTTTTTTCAACTTGTCTACTTCTTCTGTCGTAGCTTTCTCCTTCTCTGATGACATGGGCCATTTCTTCTAGGCTATCGGCTTTGTTTCTGGATTGACTTTCAAGGCATGAGAAGCAATTGCTGGATCCACACTAGTTATTTCTATTAGTTGGCTAACGAATAAGGCTATAAAAGTTTTAAGCTCCTTAAGCACCTGTTCTTCAAGCTCTTGCAATACGAGCGAGATCTTTACTACCTTATCGGGGGCCAGTTCTACCTGCTTGGTTTCTTCCATGGGCTTGACCTGTTCTTCTTCTTGATTCAACTGCAGTATCTCATCAATGGGCATTGCTTCGGTTGTCGCCATTAAGTACCATGATTTTGCCACTTCTTGATCTCCTTTAACTACTACCACCCCCTGCAAAGCTGGGATCTTCATGGTCAAGTATCTTATGGAGGTGATTGCTCCTGAGTCATATAGGTATGGTCTTCCGAGAATTACGTTGTAACCGAGCGGCATGTCCATCACATTGAATAAAGTTTTTATTTCCTTCGAATGGTCTTGATCTCTTCCAAATTCAATCGTCAACTCGACTGTTCCCATAGGGTGTCTGTTTGTATGCGGCCCAGGTAATTAAGTTCACAGAACTTTCTTCATCTTCCAGCACCTGCTTCATCCCCATAATTATCAAAAACTGTCATGACCACTAATGTGTCATTATAGGGTGATTGCATATGATCTCCATCTTTTGGCCCGAACATTATCATTGGATATTGCTGTGGTTCGGGTCTAGCATGCTTGGTGGCGTTAATGTTCATCACTTTTACTCTTGATCTCTTTTTGGTTGCTATTGAATGGGGTTCTCCTCCTGTAATCACATTGAAATTTCCTGTTAGGGATTTTTTCTTCTTTTCATCCTGTCGACTTTCTGTATGCTTTGACTAAGAAAGTTTTTCATGATCGGGTGTAGTGAATTTCTTTAGGGTCCCTGTATTAATTAATCTTTCTATTTCTGTCTTCAACTCCCATTAGTCTTCTGTTTCGTGACCGTAGTCCTCATGAAACTTGCAGTATTTGTCTGTGTTTCTAAAGGGGTGGAGCATTGGTCGGGGTCGGTTGAAAGGCATCCGGTTGTCTCTTATGCACATGAGGATGTTTGTTCTGGACTGGTTTAGGGGAGAGAAGTTATCTTATCTCTCTCTTTCTGTTTTATGTGAGTAATAATTTTGTGATGGGGATGGGGGTCCATACCTAGATCTATAACTGAAAGGTTTATGGCTTGTATTTCTTGGTTTTTCTTCTTTTTTCTCATTCTTCCTCTTTGGTTCACTTTGTTCCTTTTCTGCCTTGCGATATCTTCAACCTTCATCAATGCTTACACACTTTTGTGCCATAGCCATCAGATCATATATGATATGTCTAAGGAGGCTTAGCATAAATTTTATCTGTCAATTTTCTCATAGTGGTGTCTCTCTTTAACACATGTACCGCTGTACTGACGTTGAGATCTTCGATCTTGGTTACTTCATTATTGAACCTCTCAATGTCATCTCGGAGAGCCTCATTTTCTCCTTACTGACATTGGTACAACTGCTCTGAACTTCTCTTTGGTGGGATGTTAGGAAAAAATTTTAAGACGAACTTGGAAGATAAGTCTTTCCAACTATTTATGGATCCAGGTGGCAGTTTTTCATGCCATTTTTGGGCAGTTCCTACCAAGGTGATTAGGAATACTTTGCACAATAGTTTGTTAGATGGGTTGTACAACTGCATGTGGTTCAACAATTTGACAATATGGACTTTCGGACAATCAAAATCAGTATATGAGTCGATCTGAAGCATTTTGAAGATTTTAGGTAGCAGGGTAGCTAAAATTTTTGGAGATAATGGAGATTTTTTTTATTTTCAATGGCTGATTCATTGTATTATTTTATCATTAAGGCCACCATCTGCCTTATGTCTTCTTCTGGATTGTGCTGATGTTAACACCTAATTTTGATACAGGTATACGGAAGTGGCTCGGAGGCCCAATGATGATCATTTATGTTCTAAATAGCATGAATTGAGTTGACATTTGCTTTTTAGAGATTGCATTGCATTGCTTCACTTTAAGTGTTTTCTAAGCTTGCATAATACGTTTTTCTCCAAAATCCGGTTTTGAGCATAAACGATGCATTTTTCAGACGGTTTTCATCATGACTTTTTCTACAAGTAAATGACTTGAAATTTTGATGGTTGGTAGTTGAGGCCATTCCGCACACTGTCTCAGTTTTAAGTTTTGTAAAATCAGACATTTGGAGGCCCAAAAGGGCCCAATGCCACTCTAAAAGTGGAATTAGGTCCAACGCCACTCTTCCAAGTGGAGTTGGGCCCAACGCCACTCATGAGACCAGCGTTGAGCTCAATGCCACAAGGAAGACTGGCGGTGGCCCAAAGCCAATTAGGCGATCTCAGCTGCAGAAAGCCCGTTTTCAACTTGTTTCGGCTCGGAATGGCCCGTATGAGTAGTACACGCATCCCAAAGCTTTGGAGGGCTATTTTTTTCCAAAATATCCTTTGCTTTACGCTCACGTCATTGAGTTTCAATAGGAAATTGATTATGGTAACCCTAGCTTAAGTTTTAAGCTAAACAAGGTATAAATAGACGTCTAAAACTGGGTTTTAGAGGGAGGCACCCAGAGCATACGAATTTAGGGTTTGATTTCTGATATCAACACTCTAAACTCACTCATAGCTAAGAAACACCATACTACATTCACTTTTTCAATATTACAAGCATAAAAACTCTTTGATTCTTGCATTCAAAGGTGGTTTTAAGCTTCCAATCCCTTGAAGCAAGTCTCTAGTAGCTCTTAATCAATAAAAAGCAACACAAAAGTCACTCAAATCAGATCTGAGGGTTATCAAGAGCATCCAAGTTGATTCCGTGAAAGGTAAGTCATCTTTTCTTTTGTTTTTCATTATTTCTTTGCATGTTTCCATGTTTTTCATATTATAAACATGTTAAATGTGTTGTTTTGATGCTGTATTCTTTTGCTTTGCATGTTTAAATAACATTTTTGCATGTTGATTTGATTTAAATGCCATTAAATGCCATGTTCATGTTTCATAATTGCTTAAAGTTGCATCTTTTTGCATGTTTATGTGTCTGTATGTTCAGATCTGCATTGTTTGATGTTATTTAGATTTCCATGCATAAAAATATGTTCTTTCCATGATCTATCATGTAAAAATCGTTTCTTTTGCATAAAGTTTGTTTCTTTTGCATAAGAATCATGTTTTGAGTTATAATGCGTAAAAGGTTGTATCTTTTTGTGTAAAGTGGTTTTCTTTCTATGTTTTAATGAATAAAGTTTATTTCTTTGCATGTAGCATGTGAAATTCTGTTGTTTTATTGTTTCATGAATAAAGTTTGCATCTTTTGCATGTTTTATCTTTAAAAATTGTTTCTTTTTGATGTTTTTTGCATAAAGTTTGCATCTTCTGCATGTTTTAAGTATAAAGTTGTGATTTTTTTAATGTTTTATATGTAAAGTTCGTGTCTTTTCAATATTAACGGTTTTTAAATGATGTTTCTATGTCAGATCTGAATTATAAACATCATTCTAAAGCATAAACACATTTATTTTATGCAAAGTTGTAATCTTTGAATGTTTTACTTGTAAAGTTTGCATCTTTATGTATTTTTATGCATGTCTTGATTAGATCTAGGTTGTTTTGCCATGTTTCATGTATTTTAATGTGTTTTGTTGATTGTTTTATGCATTTTTGTTTCTATACATGTGTTTTTTGGGCCTGGTAAACCCGAAAACTTCATTTTTTTATCAAATTGCATTCTCTGTACTCTGTTTGGAAACCAACGCCAAAAGTAGGAGTGGCGTTGGGCCCAAACGCCTGTGGGTAAGTGGCATTGGGCCCAAATGCCAGTACCATGAGTGGCATTGGTCCCTTTTGCTGTTTGATGGAGATTGTTTATGTATAGTAGTTTTCACGTGGAATGCAGCGACAAGGTAAGCTTCTGAACCCTCTTTCATAATTATTTAGATGTATTATTGCATGAAATTGATTAATATTGCTTATTTGGTAATCATTTTAGGTTTAAAATGGTAGAAACCCTAGGTTGTGTTGCTATGTTGGTTGTTATGTGTTTATTATCACTTTTTGCATGTAAATTAATCTTAATTAATGGCTGGTAATCATTAAAATTAACTCTTATTGGTTATTAGAAACTCATTATTGCATGTGTATATGTAAAAGGTAGGTTATAATTGTTGTATGTTTTATTCCTTTGTTAGAAGGGATGAAGGTTGGTATAATACTAGGTGGATTGGGTAAAGAATCACGCTCTGGAATTGATAAGTCTGATCCTTGAATCTCTGGGGTCAATGCACCTTTCGTATTCTTAAGAAGAATCGGGGTGTACACCTTGTAAGACATTCCCGATGCCGATTCGGGTGGCGACTACCACTTCAGCCCCACAGTTGAACACACAGTGCCGCAGTTGCTAGTCATGGCTCAGGCTCTGAGGCAAAACTTCCTTGTCTGTAGTTTGGCGACTCCACTGGGGACCTCTAATATACAAACTTATAATTCAAATGATTCTACCAATACATTTTTTTATTATGCTAAACTCTAATTCCTTTGCATTCATTCTTGCATTAAAACACCCTACCTCACGGGTACCATTGGTCAAGTCACCTATGATTTACAAGAGTTCTTCATAGGAGGCGAAACTAGTGACTACCACTCATAGATGGAATTGTCTTACTATCGCTTACCATCTTTGATATGGTTAATGAGTGATAGTTAAAGGGAAATTCTAAGCTGAATGTCCTACCATCGTTAGAACCTTTTTTGAAAGAGGGAGATGGTTAATAGGAGTTCGCCTTCTATGGGAACCTTCTTTTAGTCGAACTTGACCAAAGCCATGTAATGACTGTAGCAACTTCCTCTAGGAGTTACCAAATGATTTCTTTGTTATGTGATGCCATGAAGCCATTATAATGCCCGAGTCTAGTGTTATTGTTTTAACTCAATGCCTGATTGTCGCCTATGGAGGAAGCACTACTCAAATTGTACCTAACTAGTGCAACCTTACAGCATAGAGTCATTTAGAATTGAGAAGAATGACTTTGACTACTACCTTTGAGATAGGGATGTTGGTGTGTCGGTCTAATTGTACCTGACTGATGCTAAAACGACCCTAGAACGAGGGGAACATAAAGGGAATTCATTAAAACAAAAACATGGGATAAGGTCATAAATGATGACTTATTGTTTGGTTTGTATGTTGAGAGCTTCTTTTGTTTGCAAACGTGCATGCTACGTCGGCAATAGCATCCACTGTTGATGTGACAGCCCAAACCTATTCCTAGGAATGTTGACTGGCCAAGCAAATACGTGTGTGGGAGAAATAAGGTTGGAAGGTCTACCACTTGGTAGTATGTGCGTTTGACTAACGTTTGCTACTTGTGTCCCTATGTGTTGCTTGCATTCATGCATCTTCGCATGCACATGTCATAGCATGCTAACCCTCTGTTTTGTAGCAATATAGATCCTTCTAGTACTCCTTAGACAAGAAAAGCTAGATGCCTTGTTCGCAACACACGTCAACACACTCCAAAGACTCCGACTTCCTCAAACACCATG
The DNA here is from genome assembly GCA_948193215.1 of Bocquillonia castaneifolia. Taxonomy (NCBI): domain Eukaryota; kingdom Viridiplantae; phylum Streptophyta; class Magnoliopsida; order Malpighiales; family Euphorbiaceae; genus Bocquillonia; species Bocquillonia castaneifolia. The sequence continues at coordinate 10,260 of CANYLF012059499.1, forward strand.
GCTGGACTGAGTGAAGATGCTTTTAAAACCTTGCAAGACATGATGGACAATGCCATCAAGAAGGCCTTGAAAGAAAGGGATGAAGAATGGGAATCTAGTAGTGATGATGAGAGTGAGAAAAATCCTGATAATGAGGCCCTTGAAGCTCTTACTAAGAAGATGTAGAAGCTCCAGGAAATGGTAAGGGGAAAGGACCAGGACTTTGACTTTGATAACTTGGGTCTCTATGGCATAACTGGACTCCCTCCTAAGTTCAGGATGCCTGATGTTACTAAATTCAATGGGTCGGGCGATCCCAATCTGCATTTAAAGCAATACATTACCATCATGTTAGCTACCACTCTCAATGCCGAGCAGAAATTGGGTTTGTTCCCTTTGACTTTAAAGGGTTAGCTTTTGATTGGTATCAAGCCTTGCCAACTAGTACTAAATCTGACTGGAAGACTCTTAATGAAGCTTTTAAAGGTCAGTTCTCCCATAATGCTGCCCTAGAAGTTTCCTTGAGGGATTTAGAGATGACTAAGCAGAAAGATGGTGAGACATTTTCTGAGTTCTTAATCAGATGGAGAAACAAGGCTGCTTTGATGCCCAATAAGCCTTTAAAAAGGGACCAGGTCAGAATTATTGCTAGGAATGTGCATTCTACATGGGCAGAGAAGCTTCAGTTGATGAATCCTAGGAATTTTTTAGAGCTCTATGATGGCGGGCTTCAGGTTGAAGAGATTGAGTCTAAGAATAAGAAGACTACCAAGGCTAGCTCAGGCCGTGCTCATACACAATCTACTAAGGTTTTGGAAGTCAATGTAGTCAAAACCAACCGCAGATTTTCCAATTTCAACAAACCCTTGTCCAAAGTCTTTGAACGGCTCAAAACAGAAGGCTTGCTAAAACCTGAACCAACCAGAAACCCACCAAACACTAGCTCACCACTATATAACCTAAACGCCTTTTGCCGCTTCCATCAGGTGCAAGGCCATTCAACCGACAACTGCATTAAGCTCAAACACTCCATTCAAGACCTCATAGTTGAAGGGAAAGTCATGGACCCTGATTCTAAGAAACCAAGAACTAAAAATAACCCATTGCCTACCTAGAACAATGTTCCTCCACTAAATAGAATCAGCTACATTGACTCAGGTGTGACTGAAGATGAAGTATGGCCCTCTTTCACTGATGAAGATTTAGATGAAGTATGGGGTTCTGTGGATTATGATTCAGCTGAAGAGGAGGAAGCTCTCAAGAAGGCATGGGATTATTCTCAAAATGTGCATGATGTACCTGAATAGAAACAGGAGTATGTGGAGGATTTCTTGGGCCAACCTTCAGGCAAGTTGAACTTTAAAGTCCTGTACCCAAAGCATCCACCACCTGTAGTTCCTCTTGGTGAGATTGAACCAACCTGGGGACCAGAGTTTGACGTCTATGACAAAGACACGCTGTGGCCTAAGAATTGGGGTGAGCATGTGAAGGATAGGGACAGAGCTAATGCTTGGCAAAAGTTCCTAGACAAGGAAGACGTGCCAACTGGTATTGAGTAGGATATTCGTGCCTTATATGATGAGATTGACAAGAAAATCCCATTCCTAAGGGATGAGGTTGATTCCTTTGTGATTCAGACTAGGAAAGATGGGAAGATAAAAGATTACTTTAAATTTGATGCTTCGTACAGTTCAGATAAAGACGAACTTGAAATCGATAATGTGATGCAAATTGTCGATATACAACCTGCTTTGGTTACTAGAAGTGGGAGGGACTTTTAAAGGAAGGACTTGGGTAAGCAAAAGGAAGTTGATAGGAATTCTGAGAAAGGGGAGGTGAAGGAAGCTGCCTCGATCGATATTGTAACTGAGCAGCTCAAGAAAACCAAGAACAATGCAAGCATATGGGACTTGCTTGTTTCCTCTGACTCTTATAGGCGGTCATTGGTTAAGGCTTTGACTCAGATACCAGTTCCTGAGACCACTACTCTGGATGAAGTGATAAGGCTCATGACAGAATGGAAAAAAAGGGAGATAACGTTCTCTGATGAAGACTTACCTTAAGAAGGAAGGGATCACAACAAAGCCTTGTTCATTGCAGCTGAAGTAAACGGGAAGAGAGCTTCTTGTGTCATGGTTGATGATGGTTTATCCATTAATGTCTGCCCATCTAAGATTCTTTCAAAGATGGGGATATCGAGAGAAGATTTGAAGCCATCCGACTTAGTTATTCGGGCTTATGATGATTCCAAAAGGGTGGTTGAAGGCACATTTACTACAAAGGTTAAAATTGGTCCTATTGTTTCAGAAGTTAAGTTCATTGTGTTGGATATTCCTATGACATTTGCTCTCTTTCTTGGTCGACCTTGGTTCCATACTTTGGGAGGGGTACCATCCACGATTCATTAAAAGATCAAGTTTCCTTACTAGGATGAAGTCCTGACCATTTCGGCTGAACCTGCCACATTAGTCATTGTGCTAAAAGCCACTCCCCAAGAGATCATTGCACCTATGGGCTTCCAGATTATGGGTATCTTCGATGAACCAGGAAACCCTACGGTTAACCAAATGATGAAGAAGATGGATTACCTGCCTCCATTAGGGTTAGGGAAGAACCAACAGGGTATCACATAGTTGCCTGACTTCAAGATGCAAACAACTAAGGAGGGCTTGGGCTATAAAGGAGAGAAGATAGCTAAAGATGGCAAGATGAAGATTTCTTCATTCTAGAGAGTGGTACTATTTACCCAGGGAAGGCTGAACCTCTGGATGTTGGGAAGATTCAGGTGCCTGGTTTTGAGATCTTCAAAGACTTGCTGGATGTACAGGCCATGGAGAAGATACTGCTTGAGGGGGTCCAAGACATGAAGATAGAAGAGCTGATCGACCCCAAGGATGTCGCTGTAATTTCTGAGTTAGATGAGTTCATAGAGAGCTCTTTAGTTGATTTGTTTTATGAAACTACTGAAACTAATGTAATATCATCCGATTTGTTTGAGGATGATTCTATTTTTCTTTTTAAAGTCAATGATATAAACACCAATTTTGCTTACTTGTGTGATGTTTTACCTGATGGCACTGTGCATTGCATAGATCATACCATAAGCATTTTTTACATTAATTCTGTGCAAACACATCCTATTAATATTGGCACAAAAGAACAACCAAAGGAAATAACTCTTACATTTGATATTACTGCTAATGAGAGTGAAAAATTTGAGAAAATATTAAATAAAAGAAAAGGTGTATTTGCATGGACCTATGATGACATGCCAGGCATTAACAGGATGATCGCCGAACATCGTATCCCTATAGATCCCACCAAAAAGCCAGTCAAACAAAAGCTTCGAAGTCTCAGACCAGAATGAGCCAAGCTGATTAAAGAGGAAATTGAAAAATAGATCAAGGCTAGATTCTTGGAAGTTGTCACTTACCCAGAATAGTTGGCCAATATAGTTCTAGTTGCCAAGAAGGATGGAAGGGTTAGGATGTGTGTAGACTACAGGGATTTGAATAAAGCATCGCCAAAGGATGATTTCCCCTACCTCATATTGATGTTTTGATTGATAGTGCAGCTGCATGCGCCATGTATTCCTTTATGGATGGTTTCACTAGCTACAACCAGATAATGATGGCACTAGTAGACAAGATTAAGACAGCCTTCATCACAGAGTGGGGTGTTTACTGCTACAAGGTCATGCCTTTTGGACTCAACCCACCAAAGGATGGCCACAACTTTATTTCATGACATGATACTCAAGGAGATCGAAGTTTATGTGGATGACATGATGGTTAAGTCAGTAACTAGGGAAGATCATTTTGAAGCCTTAGACAGATTCTTGGCACGAGTTAAGAAGTACAACCTCATGCATAACCCAAAGAAATGTATCTTCGGGTTAACTTCCGGAAAGATTTTGGGACATATTATAAGCCAGAAAAGGATAGAGGTAGATCCAGACTAAGTCAAAGCCATTCAAGAGATGCCAGTTTCGAAGACTGGGAAAGAGGTCAGAGGATTCCTGGGGAAGATTTACTACATCAGTAGGTTCATCTCCAAATTAACTATGATATGTGAGCTCATTTTCATGCTACTCAGAAAAGATCAGAAGAGTGAATGGGATGATCAATGTCAGAAAGCATTTGACACGATCAAGCAATATTTAATGAATCCACCTATCCTTCAACCTCCCAGGGTAGGGAGACCATTAATATTGTACTTGGCCTTGGAAGATGATGCTACAGGAGCAATGGTTGCTCAAGAAAATGAAGATGGAATAGAGCATGCTATCTACTACCTTAGTAGGAAGCTGTTATCCTATGAAGCGAAATATGACATTGTTCAGAAGACTTGCTTGGCAGTAATATGGACAACACGAAAGCTAAGGCACTATTATCAGTCCTATCAGGTTCAAGCTGTGGCAAAAGTTGATATGCTACGATACCTATATGAAGCGCTAGTGCTAATAGGGAAGCTCGCTAAGTGGTTGGTATTGCTAACTGAGTTTGACATACAGTACTTGACCAAGAAAACTATATAGTTTCTAGCTCTTAATCCATTAGAAGGGAAAGAAACATGGGAGTATGAATTCCCAGATGAGTCACTTAATCTGATAGAGGCAGACAGATGGAAGCTGTACTTCGACGGAGTAGTGAACCACAAAGGAGCTGGAGTGGGGGCAATCCTAATCACGCCTAAAGGTGAAAGTATTCCTTTGGCCAAGAAGTTAGATTTCAGAGTCACCAATAGCATGGCTGAATATGAAGCATGTGCCTTTGGGATAGAAGCAGCTATTGCAGCAGGTGTCAAGAACCTCATAGTATATGGAGATTCAATGTTGATCATTAACCAAGCTTCAAAAAATTGGGAAGTAAAAGATGAGAAGCTGAAGCCTTATTCGGAGTACATTCAGATGCTCACCCTGAGTATTTCTAATTGTACCTTTGCACACCTGCCAAGGGAGGAGAATCAAATGGTGGATGCTTTAGCGACTCTGGCATCCATGTGGGATAATCCTATAGGTGTAGCTATGAAATCTCTAGTGATGTGTAGAGCTAGAATTCCCTGCTACCAAGGAGAATGGGTAATGATTGTGAATGGACCAAAGGAGAAGCCGTGGTTCTATGAGATCCCGAAATTCCTAGAGAAAAGGGAATATCTAGAGTTGGGGCCAATGCCACTCATGAGACTAGCATTGAGCTCAACGCCACAAGGAAGACTGGCGTTGGGCCTCCAACGCTAGTCAGGCGATCTCAGCTGTAGAAAGCCCGTTTTCAACATATTTCAGCCCGGAATGGCCCGTATGAGTCGTACACGCGTCCCAAAGATCTGGAGGGCTATTTTTTATGCAAAATATCCTTTGCTTTAGGCTCAAGTCATTGAGTTTCAATAAAAAATTGATTGTGGTAACCCTAGCTTAAGTTTTAAGCTAAACCGGGTATAAATAGATGTCTAAAACTAGGTTTTAGGGGAGACAGCCAGAGCATAAAAATTTAGGGTTTGATTTCTGATATCAACACTCTAAACTCACTTATAGCTAAGAAACACCATACTACATTCACTTTTTCAATATTACAAGCTTAAAAACTCTTTGATTCTTGCATTCAAAGGTGGTTTTGAGTTTCCAATCCATTGAAGCAGGTCTCCAGCAACTCTTAATCAATAAAAAGCAACACAAAAGTCACTCAAATCAGATCTGAGGGTTATCAAGAGCTTTCAAGTTGATCCTTGAAAGGTAAGTCATCTTTTCTTTTATTTTTCATTCTTTCTTTACATGTTTCCATGTTTTGCATATTATAAACATGTTAAATGTGTTCTTTTGATGCTGTATTCTTTTGCTTTGCATGTTTATTAAATAACATTTTTGCATGTTGATTTGATTTAAATGCCATCAATTAAATGCCATGTTCATGTTTCATAATTGCTTGAAGTTGCCTCTTTTTGCATGTTTATGTGTTTGTATGTTTAGACATGCATTGTTTGATGTTATTTAAATGTTTTTCATGCATAAAAATTTGTTCTTTTCATGATCTATCATGTAAAAATCATTTCTTTTGCATAAAGTTTGTTTCTTTTGCATAAGAATCATGTTTTGAGTTATAATGCGTTAGGTTGCATCTTTTTATGTAAAGTTGTTTTCTTTCTATGTTTTAATGAATAAAGTTTATTTCTTTGCATGTAACATGTGAAATTCTGTTGTCTAATTGTTTCATGAATAAAGTTTGCATCTTTTGCATGTTTAAAGTATAAAGTTGTGATCTTTTAATGTTTTATGTGTAAAGTTTGTGTCTTTTCGTTATTAAAGGTTTTTAAATGATGTTTCTATGTCAGATCTGAATTATAAACATCATTCTAAAGCATAAACACGTTTATTTTGTGCAAAGTTGTAATCTTTGAATGTTTTATTTGTAAAGTTTGCATCTTTTTGTATTTTTATACATGTCTTGATTAGATCTAGGTTGTTTTGCCATGTTTCATGTATTTTAATGTGTTTTGGTGATTGTTTTATGCATTTTCATTTCTCTACGTGTGTTTTTTGAGCTTGGTAAACTCGAAAACTTCATTTTTTTTGTCAAATCGCATTCTCTGTTCTCTATCTGGAAACCAATGCCACAAGCAGGAGTGGCATTGGGCCCAAACCCCTGTGGGTAAGTGGCGTTGGTGCCTTTGTTGTTTCTTCGGTTGCAGAGATTATTTGTGTATAGTAGTTTTCACGTGGAATGCAGCGACAAGGTAAGCTTCTGAACCCTCTTTTGTAATTATTTAGGTGTATTATTGCATGAAATTGATTAATAATGCTTATTTGCTAATCATTTTAGGTCTAAAATGGTAGAAACCCTAGGTTGTGTTGCTATGTTGGTTGTTATGTGTTTATTATTACTTTATGCATGTAAATTAATCATAATTAATGGTTGGTAATCATTAAAATTAACTCTTGTTTGGTATTAGAAACTAACTATTGCATGTGTATATGTAAAATGTAGGTTATAATTGTTGTATGTTTTATTGCTTTGTTAGAAGGAATGAAGGTTGGTATAATACTAGGAGTATTGGGTAAAGAATCACGCTCTGGAATTGATAAGTCCCATCCTTGAATCTTTGGGGTCAATGCACCTTTCGTATTCTTAAGAGGAATCGGGGTGTACACCTTGTAAGACATTCCCGATGCTGGTTCGGGTGTTGACTACCACTTCAACCCCACAGCTGAACACACAGTGCCGCAGTTGCTAGTCATGGCTCAGGCTTTGAGGCAAAACCTTCTTATCTGCAGCTGATCCCTGGATTTCTTTCTCTTACTGGCTCTTTCACTATATTGTTTGGGATGGTTGGGCGCTTGCACTTCTCCTTCTTCCCTGAGGCTCTTCAGGTACGGATTTGGATTTCTTTTGGCTCATGTCTTTTGATTTTCTCCTCTCCCTTCCATTACTATTTCTAGAGTTTGTAAGCCCATGAGGGCCTTTCCCCTTCCGCTTTCCGGAGCGTGAGGAGCCAAAGGCGGTTGATACGATGGTTGAGGCGCCAGTTGAGGGGTCAACTCAGCTTCTATTTGTTGTTAAAGGTTTGTGACGGCTTGGGCCAATTATCTAAGCAATGTGAGATCTGGTGTACTTGGAAGAGGATCAGCTGCTTGTGGAGGTCTAGAGGTTCCAGAATTATTCTCAACATTGTTTACAATTGGAAGGTTATTTTGAGATTCTCAGGAGTCAGATTCCATTACTCCTTTTACCTGCTCCACCATGATTTAAACGAACAATCGTTTCCCAGCAAATGATGGATTGTAAGATTTGAAGGGGCTGGGCCTGACTGGAAAAGGTATAGGCTGTGTCTAGGAGGATGTATGAAAAGTCTTTTGGATTAGTTCGGCTCTGAGGGTTAAAGAATGAGATTCGGTCATGGTGGTCTGAAGGATCTTTTGGTAGGTGTATGAGAAGTTCTCCAGTTGTTGACATCCGGTAGTTGGACTGTCTGTCTGGGCTCTGGTGAACTTTTGAATCGGATCCATCACGACTTTTATAATTTTTTAGCTTCCCATCTAAAAAATATATTACTCCATCCGTCCCTAGTTAGTTACTAAATTTGACAATTTCTTAAAGATTAAGAAAAGCAATAAATATCTTTTATATATATATATATATATATATATTTCATCTTTACCCTCTACTTGGAATAAGAAAAGAAACATTGAAATTTTAACATGTGTCATTAATAAGGGCATATAAAGAAATTAAGTGATAAATGTTAAAATTTAGCTACTTTTTTGAGACATAAAAAATTGATCAAATTTAGCAACAAACTTAGCACGGAGGTAGTACAATTTTAACTGAAATTCACTATGGCAATTAATGAACAAGGGACGTAAAGTTACTGCAATGCTAAGGCTTAAAGAAATACTATTGCTATTGCATAGGCCCCGCCCCAATGTTCTTAAGTTGTTCATGGTGAGCAAGGGCATGGTTGTTCCTTTTGATAGTAATATTTAATAAACAAATAATATTCAAAAAACATTTTGAATGATAATCACAAAATTGAAGCCATGAATTCTTTGATTTAAAGAGTCAGTAAGATGTAGTATATACAATGAGTAGCTCAGGATTTATAAGGTCAA
>CANYLF012059656.1:0-10404 GCA_948193215.1 Bocquillonia castaneifolia
TTTTCTATTTGTGGTTTGTGGAACCCCAAAGAGTGTCTTTGGGAGAAGTGGACGTAGGTCAAGTTGGGACCGAACCACTATAAATTCTTGTTCATTCTTCAAAGCAATTTTTTATTTTCTATTCCGCACCAATTCACCCCCCCTCTTGGTCATTTCAACGAACATGTTTAAGGATACCTATGAAGCACATCACCTGTGTGATTTGATAGCCTTTACCAAAGCATTGGGAGGTAGCCCGTCTCCCAATAAGTCTAAGACATTTGGTTTGCCTAGACAAGGTCTTGGAACCTGTTTGTTCCAAGTTTATCGGGACTGGCCCGAAGAATTCTAGGACACGCTAAGTTAATCTATACTAAGAACCTAAGACTCTGGCATCTCAGGAGATGTCATGTTTGACCTAGGAAAGTCTAGGATACTCTCGTTCGACTAGACAAGGAAATCTAGATCAGTGGCAATCTAGATTGCCGTCGGGATTTACTCAAAAAATCTAGGATACTCTCAATCGACTAGAAAAATGAATCTAGATTACTGGCAATCTAGATGGACGTCGGGATTTACTCAAGAAATCTAGGATACTCTCGATCCACTAGACTAAGAAAATCTAGATCACTTACTATCTAAAGGGAAGTTGGGATTTACCTGAAAAATCTAGGATACTATCGATCGACTAGACAAAGGAATCTAGATCACTAGTAATCTGAATGGACGTCAGGGTTTAACCGAAAAGTCTAGGACATTTATGTTTCTACTAGATAAGGAATCTAAGTCAATGGCAACATAGATGGATGTCGGGGCTTCCCTAAAAAATCTAGGATACTCTGTATCGACTAGACAAAGGAATCTAGATCATTGGCAATCTAGATGGACATCGGGATTTACCCAGAAAGTCTATAACACTTCTAGTTTCGCTAGACAAGGAATCTAAGTCAATGGCAACATAGATGGACATCAGGGTTTCCCCAAAAAACCTAGGACACTGGAATCTTACCTGGAGTTTGCTGAAAGTAGTTTACTGTGATTTTGTAATTCCTGAATGTGAGGGGCAGCTTGCTGTCGCCTGAGATCCATGATTGGTGATGGCTCGCTGCTGCCTGGTATTCTAGTAAATGGGAGGCAGCTTGCTGTCATCTGGAATTCTAGAGTTGAAGGTAGCTTACTATCTCCTGAGATTTTAGAGCTATATTAGGCGACTCATTGTCATTTGATCTTCCAGAGTTCATAAAGGTGAAGGTGACCTATGGTCATCTGATATTCTAATGTTGATGGCGGCTCACATCGCCTAAGGTTCTTGAGTTGATGGCAGCTCACTGTCACTAGAAGTTCTGAAGTCGAAGGTGACTTACTGTTGCCTGAGATTCTGAAGTTGAAGGTGGCTTATAGTCACCTGACATTCTAAGGTTAAAGGTGGCCTGTTGTTGCTTGAGATTTTATAGTTGGAGAGATGGCTCGCTGTTGTGTGAGATTTTTGAGGTGCCACTAGTGAATCGCATCTTTTGGATAAATTTTAGGCCAAAAATTCTGTCATTGACTTGTTGTCTTCTGAATATGTTTTAGGATCACCAAAGATGGCTTGTTGCCGACTTTATTTCTATATAAAGGATGACTTGCTATCACTTGGGATTGCTGGAGGTGGCTCACTATTGGTTGTATTTCTAAATCGATGGTGACTTGCTATCACCTAAGTTTGCTGGAGGTGACTCACTACCAGTTGTATTTCTGAATCAAGGGTGACTTGCTATCACCTAAATTTACTGGAGGTAGCTTGCTGCCGATTGTATTTCTGAATCAAGGGTGACTTGCTATAACCTGAATTTACTGAAGGGAGCTCACTACCGGTTGTATTTTTGAATCAAGGGTGACTCACTATCACCTAAGTTTGCTAGAGGTGGCTCATTGTCATTTGTATTTCTGAATCAAGGGTGACTCGTTATCACCTGAGTTTGTTGGAGGTGGCTTGTTGTTGTCCGGATTATCTGAAGATGGCTCACTGGCATCTAGATTTCTTTCAAAGGTGACTTACTATCACCTGGAATTATTTGAGGATGGCTCGCTATCATATAGAATTCTGGAGTTGAAGGTGACTCGCTATCACCTGAAACCATTTAAGGATGGCTCGCTACCATTTGGAATTCTGCAGTTGAAAGTGACTTGCTATCACCTAGAGTTTTTGAGATTTTTAAAGTTGGGCCGTCACCATCTGAGATTTTGTATTAGAAGATGACTCACTATTGTCTGAATCTTTTCTAAAAGTAGCCTGATATTGTAGGATTTCCTAAGTTCTAATTGTGACTTGTCATCCTCTGACTTGATTCTAGTTTTCTAGAATTATTGGAGGTGACTTGCTATCACCTGGTCTTCTAGGATTGTTAGAGGAGACTCGCTGTTATCAAGATCCATTCTTTGAAAGTGGCCTACCATTGTCAGGCATCGGAAGTGACTCACTATCACTTGGGGTTTTCTGAAGGTGGCCTACCACTTTCTGGCATCGCATAGTCGGAGGTGACTAGCTATCACCTAGGGTATTCTAAAGGTGTTTGTTATCGTCTGGTATACTATAATTAGAGGTGACTCACTGTCACCTAGAATTATGATATTTTGAAGGTGGCTTGTTGTTGCCTAGAGTTTTCTGAGACTGAGGGTGACTTGTTGCTGCTGGAAATTCCTGTAGGTGACTCATTGTCATTTGAGTTTGTTGAATGATGAGGAAGACTAGCTATCTCCTTGACGATCGTTGGATTGGTTGAAGGTGACTTGCTGCCCTGGATTCTGATTTTATGAAGTCGGATTGTCATCTTTCGAATTAATTTTGATTTTGAAGGTGACCCGCTGCCCCCGAGATTTGTTCTTGACATTCTTCTCAATTGTAAGAAGATTATGACTTCTCTGCGGTACTGGTCTGGCCGACTATTTTCTTTTCAAGGCCTAGCATTTGTCAAGCGAGTCGTTGTTAATGTTGCTCGTCCGGTATTTTCATAAGTTGATAATTAGGAGTCCACGTCTTGCCCCCAAGTTTGAATAGTTTTGCCTCTCTCCGTCTAGGGATATGTTGACCTGCACGTGGGTGGATAGGAGATTCGTCCTACCCCCGATTTTTCTATCGTTCTATTTCTTTGAGTTATTTTAAAGGTCCATGTCAGCTTGTGACCAATTACTCCCACATCTGTGTCTGTTCATACATGGATCTAGGTGGTCTGATTCGGCTACTGCTGTCGTTGTGCTTGTGGCAGTAAATTCTTTATTTTAGCCTCGTCTGGCTCTTGACTCCTTAGGTCTTGTGTTGATTGACTTGTTTGAATGCAACATGTATACATGAATGCATGGTATGTGATTCTAAGTGGTTTTAGCCGCTTGTCACCGGCTTTTCTGGCTAGTCAGGGCTTGTGATGGAAAGTGATGTGGATGTGTAGTGTTCAAATGCCTACTCTAGAAAGTGATGATTAATCATGTATTAAGAAAAGAATGTTAGTCAAGTTGTGTTAATGTCACATCTGGGTTGCTCCCGGTTGATAAAGGTAACATTTGAGTCTGAGCTAGATGGTATCTAAGACACATTCGTGAGTCCAGATAGGAGGATCTTGGACATTTAGGTCTAAACTGGATGGGATGCCCCATGCATGTTGTCTGGTATGGTTATTTAAAGTTATTGGATGAGATGGATTGTCCCTTGCCCCCTGCCTAGAGGGGCTCATTTTTTAGGTGACTTTTTTTTCAAGTTCAAAGCTTCTAGTTCAAGCTTTTTGGTTCAAGTTTGGCTTTTAGGTTTTTTTTTCATGGCCTTAATTTTTGCATGAGCTGCCCACGGATGGGTATTCAACTCATCAGGCTTTTTCTTTTATTTTGACCTTGTCTTTTTGCCTAGGGCGCCTCTTTGTGAGGTTTTCACCTTATCAGGACTTGCCTTAATTTTTGCACGAGCCGCCCACGGATGGGTTTTTAACTCATGAGGCTTTTATTTTCTATTTGGCCTTGTCTTTTGCCTAAGGCGCCTCTTTGCGAGGTTTTCACCCTAGCAAGCTTTGCCTCAACTTTTTCACGAGCCGCCCACGGATGGGTTTTCAACTCATTAGGCTTCTTATTATTTATTTTTTTATTTCGCTTGTCTTTTTGCCTAGGATGCCTCTTTGTGAGGTTTTCATCCTAGCAGGCCTTGCCTTAACTTTTGCATGAGCCGTCCACTGATTGGTTTTTAACTCATCAGGCTTTTATTTATTTCAATTATACTAGTGTGTGAGGTTTCCTTTGTTGATTCAGGCTTACCTCGTCAATCTATAGATGGTAGTGGCCGGGTTAGAATGATCGTGGAGGCGTGTTGTCACCTTATCAGTAGAGTGACTGGTTGTCATGGCATCGTGGCATCAAGGTGGGCTCCTTTTCAGGTTGGAGGCACGGGGCGCTCCTTTGAAAGTTCTCACTCTGCACTGGGCCTGTTGTGTGGATCATCTGGCTTAATTTTTCACCTGTTTAATATCTCATTCAAAAATGCAAATGACATGAAGCAATCAAGAGTATTTGACAGTAAATCATTCTTAGTTCATTTAACAATTCCATAGAGGAGCGTGGTTTACATGCTGGACCCAGTGTCAATGCGGCTCTCGGTCGTGCCTTTCAGATTTCATATTTAAGCTTTAACCTGGGCTCTCATTCTCAACTTGTTTGTACTTTCTCTGCTTTTTTACACAGGCTTGATCAGTTTTGGCATTATGTTGGCTTTTTACACAAGGGGTTGTTGTTGGTGCTTCGACACATCTCGAAGTTCAATTACATGGCTCGTTTTATGGCCTATTATTGAGAATATAGTGCTTAAATTAGTGAGATTCTTCATTTATTGATTGCTTGACATCCAATATTATGGTTCAAAATTTATTCTTTAAGTTTCGGTCGATCACACATTTATTTTAGCCTCGGGTTGCTTCCATCTTTGTGTTTCAGTCATGATCCCCAGTCATTTAGTTATGCTTTGTTTTGAATCTCTTTGCTTCCTTGTTTTCTTTTTTAATTTTTTAATTTTTCTTTTTTTCATCATCATTTTTCTCTTCTTTTTTTTCATCATTTTTTTAGTCACAGAGAGATTTTGACATTTTGTTTCAGCTTTGTGAGGGAGCATGCCTTGAAGTATTATGGGAGGCTTTTGGATATTTTAAGGTGATCTCTAGGATTAGCAATCCATTGATGTTGTTCTACTTGTCTTGCACTTGTGATGCCTTTTACTAATCATAGCCATTCTTGGATCGAACATGGCATTTCTATGTTTCATTCTCTCTTTTTTTTTATCACAACAGTGGGGGGTACAACACGTGTTCTCCAGGCTTTGTAGCAATGCCAAATGAGCTATTAGGATATGAATGAATGCCAAATAAGTAATGAGTGCAAATGCATTTTAAGAAAGAAAACACCATTCAAATAAAAAGGAAAGTGGACATTCGACTTATTTATTTATAGGTACATCATAGAAATACAAGGATAGTATTCCTGCAAACTAGTAGCTTAGTTTCTAAACCCCGTATACTAAGGGTCTAGGATCCTTCCTTCATCGATGAGATCTTAGATGCAGTTGTGAAGTGTTGGGCAATCATTAGTGGGGTGCCCATCTATCATGTGAAAGGTACAGAATGTGCCCAGAAGATAAAGGCATGAGTTTTGATTGATTGTATTTGCTACTGGGTGGGGCTGTAGTATGTCACGATTCTTCAAGTGTTTAAAAATATCTGAAAGAGTGAAAGGAAGCTTGGAAAACCATTGTGCGATTGAAGTGCTAGTTTGACTCGACTTGCTATCATCTGGGCCATTGAATCGGACCAAGGCTATCACTCCTGTGTCAATGAGCTTCTTGATGACATCCTTCAGTCTAGTGCATTCATTGGTCAAGTGTCCTTCTATCTGGTGAAATTTGTAGTACGTCTCGGGCCGTAACTTGAGATATTAGGGCCCGGGTTGCCCTTGACAGGTTTGGGTATGAGGAGTCCTTGAAGAACTAAACCGTAAAATAATTCAGATATCAATTGGTCATAATCAAAGTACCCATTGGGGAGTGGAGTTCACACTGTTGTAGCTCTTTCAGGCCTTGTATATCTTTGATCATTGGCTTGGTGGGGGTAAGGGTGATCTGGGATGAGACTATGGTGTGGATAGGGATAAGCTAAGGGTTCTTGTGGGAAAAGGACTTTTGCTGAAGGCGGTAGTAGGCCAATGGGTCATATAGGGTGGTATATAAGTCGAATGGGTAGTCTGTGGGCTCGTCGGGTCTAAGATGATGATCTGTATAGATGTCCAATGGATATTCTATAGGTTCAAGTTTAATGCTTTCATTAGAAGGTGGAGCATGCTTGGTGGTCATGTCAGGATTCTAGTTTCCCTTCAGGTCATAAGTGGGCTTTTCCAGTCGGGGCAGGGGACTTTGGTTCTCTAAATCCATCAAGAGTTCTATTCCTCATTTTGGGCATTCTTGTTCAATGGCAGACCTTATGGGCTTTCTGATTCTGAGTTCATGTGCAAGGTTTGTACCTCTTGCTTCAAGGCTCTATGGAGTCGATGGAGTCAAAACTTGTCGTCCATTTTCTACAAAATAGTAGGGTTATGATAAAAGCCTGTAGCGGTGTGTGTGTGCATGATTTCATCCTAAATGTATGCATTCATGATTAATGCGACAAGTAGCTCCATCTGTTTCCCGTTGTGACTGTCTACAAATCCACTCCTGAGTGTTCTTCCTTGCCAACAAGCATTATCTCGTAAAGTCTTTTGCAATCATCTTTTATTTTCCAATTTATATGTGAACTCTGAATTTTTAACCATATGATGACTTTTATCGTCTTTATCACCATTTTTGTTTGATAGTCGTCCATGTGCATGTATTGGTGCTGAAAGATTTTGTATAAGATAAGAGGGGAAAGTATTCTATTAAAAGGGACCAAGTTTGTTCAAGTACAAGCCATCCTATAAATTACAAGTAAAATTTGATGGTTGTATTTATTCATCCTACACTTTTCTCCCAAACGTCAATACCATTGACGCCTAACTGATTCTTCTTAACATTTCTATCTCAAGTGTTGTCCGCATCCTTAACTCTATGTCTTCTTCCCTTTCCTTCTTTCTTTCTCTATATGGTCAAGGACAGTGGGTAACTCTTCAAAATGATATTCTGCCATGTAGTGTAGTAACCAACTACTCTCACTCTCTGATAGAGGCTCGATCTCAGAGATCCTTTGGTTAGTAGGTTCTCCTGATGTTTGTGAGGTCGATGGTATCGTCTCAATCATTCAAAGCGTGTGATGATCTCTCCATTCTATGGCATATCCCATGGTCCCGTCTCCTAGGCTAACCAGACTTTTGTCTAGGACCAGATTTTCTATGATGTTAACAAACCCATACCAATCTCTCAGGCCGTGTCCTACAGATTGGTGATAACAACAAAATTCCCTGATGGGAAAGGACCTAAAGCTATCATAAATTGGCGGGTCAGCAGGATGTAAGTATCCTTTCTCTAATAGATCACTTAAGATTTCATTCAGAATACTTTTGAGGATTGGCGGGGTCCTTTGAGTTGCAGAGGTGGCACCTCCCTCCATTTGAACAAATTAGGGAGTAAGCTCCTGATCCTTTCTTGTTTCTCTGCCCCAATGTAAATGATGAACCCATTGTTGGTGATGGTGATCTCCATCTTGCTACAAAGTTCAATAATAGCCCTTCTAAATGCCCCACATTCATCAATGTATTGTTCGAAGCTGTAGTGGTACTCGTAGAAGGCGTAAGGTCTATACATTTCACTTTCCATCACAACTGTTGGGGACGGTTTAGTTAACATTCAACGTTCAATTAGCTCTTCATAGATTTCCAAGGCCCTCCATTCTTTGTCCTATAGGTAATCTCGTCCTTCAAAGTCACCATTCAGAACCGGGATTTCCCAGGTTCCATAGTTAGTGCCAAGGACATGCTTCTCTATTCCTATTTCTATCAGAACATCATCATTAATAAGGTGTTGTATGGCCTTCCCCAAGGTCTGGCATTCATCCATCCAATGTCCCTATATTTCATGACAATCACAAAAGTTTCCTGCTTCAAAACTTGTTATACTAGTGTTGGGGTGAAAGAAGGAGGGCATAGGTGTGAGGGCACCCCAATCTCTCAAAGTTGCAAAGGTAGCTGACAGAGGTTGTTCTATATATAGCATTTGTGCATGTCCTTCATTCAGATTTGATGGTATCGAGGAAATATCATTGCTCTAAACGTCCCACTCGGTATCATTGCTGGAGTGACGAGAGCTACTTGCCATTTTTAGCTACAGAAAAGGGGTTAGCAAGTGCATGAATACGTGTTGTGTGCATGTATGCATGTATGTATGACAAAGAAAACAGAAAAAATAGTTAGCTATACAAGTAACAATTACTACCAAATGGCAGGCCTTCCAACCTTATTACTCCCACACACGTACTCTGTTGGTCAAAAGTCCATTTCCTAGGTAGGCTGGGGTACTTTATTTCATTAATAGGGGATAATAGTATCGTCGTATAAAACATTCTCTCAAGCTATCCTAGCAAATAATAGCACTTATGATAATTGAGTCTGCATCCTTGTACCTAAATTATGCTTTAGGCAGACAGAGTTTTGGCATATGCTTTAGGCTTAATGATCATAAATACTCATGACAATATTATAAGAAGGATTTATGGGTACAACCTAGTTGAAACTTCTATGGTCATTGCATGCTGGGCTCTGACTCTTTGGTTTGGCTAAGAAGGCTCTCACAGAGTAAAGGCTCCCGTTAACCATTATTGAGATGGTAGGAGGCCCAGTATGAGTTTCCCATTAACCATTACTAGGATGGCAAGCCCGGTAGGATACCCAATCACTGTCAGTGGAGAAACAGATAATACATGCCAAGAAATTGGCTTGGAATCGTTGGCAGGCATTATAGGTAGCACCGGAGTTTATAGGGACCCTAAAAAAATGCATAACTACGTGCAATGCAAAGGAGAACAATGACCAGATTAATTAAAAAGATGGGAAATTACTCTGAATTTTCATTCATTTTTTATTTGTGAAAATACTTCCCCAGTGGAGTCGCCACTATGGACAGAGCGCTTAAGACCTTCCCGTCGGTGTTCAATGGCAATGGCGACAGACTCACTAGATGGATTTTTAGATTTCATGAAAACAGATGTGGAGTCACCACCCGAATTGCATTGGTATCACCTAATGATTAACAAACAGGTAGATTCCTCAGGAATCCCCATTCGTCATCACTCCAGATGATTTCTAGGTTTGGAATGAGTCATCCATTCTTGGGGTAATTTCCCATTTAATTAAGATTAAGGTCATTATTTCCTACAGAAGATAAATAATATAAAGCAATAAATTACCTAGAAAGTAGGATGCAATGAATGGTCGCGCCTAATATTGTTTCTAACTAGTTTTAGTTCCGCTTTTGGTCCATTGTAGTTAACCCTGATTGATTGAATGTTGTTTGTTGTATTGGTGGGTTACTACTTATTTTAATAATAACTAGTCAAGTGGATTATTTCCTTAACATGCATAACATCCACAGTTAGTTTTTACTATATTTTACATATATTTATGAGTTAATATTTACACATTAGTTTATTTATTATTTACCCATAATTATTGGATGGTAGGAATATACATACACCCTTAAAGGAAGGAAAGGTGAAATGATTTTCTACCATTTTTATTCTACTATTTACCGAGTTTATTTATTATAAATGTTTGATTTATTATTTTACAGTTAGTTCTAGGTGATTGATAGGAATCTAAATAGGATCAAAAAGTCTTACCGATTGACTGATCAGCCCCGTAGAGGACCCACCAGTCAACCTCAAAGCTTCAAATTGTCATGCAATTTTAGTCCCTTTTTTTGCATTTTCCATATGTCCCATGCTTAGATGTTCGACCGGACCTTTATAAATTATTCTGTTAGATGATTGATTAGGCCAATATTTAAAAATAATCGGAGCAGGTGGGACATCCGGTCAAACCCTGATCATCTGCCCGAATGATCAAAGGTTCAGTCAGATGAGTACCTTTGGCACGTGATGGTCCGGCCGGACCTGTAAATCGAGACTGTAGTTGTTTCTTTGAGTTTTGACTTGTTTATTACATGCCTTTTTGAATATAATACGTATAGGGAAAGCATATAGTCCTAAGGGAGCTAGGAAATCTGCTATAGTTCTAATATAATAACATGATACAAGTCACATCTTTATTAAGGATTCAGAGACATATTCAAATCGTTTTCCTTCATCGTTGGATTCCAATTTATGTTTCCTTCACCTCTGACCCATTACCTTGGCCTCAGGGATCCATGCATGTAGAGAAGAAACAGAAAGAACTTAGTTATATATGAACATGTAAAGTTACAGAAACTTAAAACATAAGAATATCAATGGAAAGATA
>CANYLF012059753.1:0-16940 GCA_948193215.1 Bocquillonia castaneifolia
ATAAGAAACATTTATGAAACAGATATGAAACATTTATAAAATAAATATGAAACATTTATGAGACATATATGAATCAGGATTAGAAATCAGTTATGTACTACATAAGAAACATTTATGAATCACATGTGAAACATTTATGAAACAGACATGAAACATTCATGAGACACAAGTGAATCAGAATCAAAAATCAATTATGTACCACATAAGAAACATTTATGAAACAAACATGAAACATTTATAAAACAGATACGAAATATTTATGAAACACATCTTATTAAAAATCAATAATCGTCATTTTGAATATAACCAATCAGCAAAGCCATAGGCATCTTATTTTCAGCTTTCAAATAACAAGGACAAAAAACTCATGAACATTTTCTTTTGAAAAAATCTCCACTTACAACTGGCAAAAAACAAACTTTATCTTATTTATAACAACCTTTTTTAGATCTTTCCTACACCTTCTTCTAACACATCAGAATCATTAATAACTTCAACCTTCTTCTTACTCAACAAAAAGGCCTAAAAAATTTAAAATACAAACCCTAACTTAAAAAAATAAAAAGTAAAAATAAAATCTACAACAAACATTAAAAGAAAACTCCGATCACGAGCAAAAACTCAAATGCCGGCAAAGAAATATGAATTATAACCTAAAAATAAAAAGTAAAAAAATACCTCTCAATTAATGAAACTCAAAATGCAGCAACGATCACGAGCAAAAAGAACTCTGACGATGATGAAGAAGCAAGAACGGAAGCAACACCATTGACAGAAAATCAGAAAAAAGAGAGAAGAAGAAACAAAGTAAAAACACAAAAAATGAGCAAAAAAAATAGCTAAAAGAAACTGCAAAATAGAAGATAATAAGAGAAAGAAGATAAGAGAAAGAAAAAAAGAAAAGAGGAAAAGAGAAGAAAAAACACGTAGAGAGAGAAGGAAAGGAGAGTGAGTTGTGGTAGTGATAATAAAGAAAAATCTTTCATTTAAGAGAAAGAGTTATAAGAGAGTAAAGGTATAATTATAAAAATTAGATAGATAGGATAATAAAAGTGATGTGTTTAGATAAGAAAGTAAATATTTAAAAAAAGGTATATAAGAAGCTAATATTTTTTAACAGGGAGTAAGGGACCTAATTTCCCCTATAATATAAACGTTACTCTCTTTTCTTTCGTCATCTCATCTGCCCTTTTCAACCCAAGCCCTTCTGCCTGCCTGCTACTCCACTTTTCAACTTCTCACCTCCCCTACCCTCCATCCAAATGCCCTTCCTCTTCCATTCAATCCGGCCCACTCTTTCAACACTTTTCTTTTTTAATTGTACTACCTTTCAGGCCCGCATTTATCTATGTAAAATTCCCTATAAATTAGTAGTAAAATACATATAATTTGTTCCGAATAGAGTTTCATATCTAATCACCTTCTTCTGATTAAAAAAAATGCAAATAATTCACATTTACCGTAATATTTAAGTCTAAAGATGCCAAATTTGCAATCTTTTTGAGATGACAAACGATTGATCAATTTTTGACTAATTGCTTTCCGCTTTTATTTGTCAAGGCACAAGCCTCAACTCAACCCCATCCTTTTAAGCTCTTTCAAACCTCCATCATATCCCCCTTGTTCTTCCTTTTTCTGTTTCTATTTTTCACCTTCCCGTTCATATTTGTCCTTTTAACTTCTTATCAACTTACTCCCTCATAAAAAGGAAGTTTTAAAATCACCTCCTCAAAGTAAGTAAGATCATGCCTATGATTCTAATTCTTCTTTTTTTTTTCTTTACATAAAATTTATTCATCATTACCTACCCGTAAGCTTTTGATTCAGAGATCTCAACTCCGGCTCTATGATGTCAGAGATTGGAAAATACTCCATTGCACAAACACCAACAAATCAAATGCATTCCGTCTCTCTTTTTTATTTACATAAGAAACTGAATACTTATCCTCATTTCAAATATGAAAGTAGTCTAAGCAGCAGGGTCGGTGTTGACTGAAATTAAGTGAGGATGCATAGTAATAATGGCAATTTATTACTACATTGTTGTTACTTAGAGACCTGCATCGGTTGAAATTAAAGTATCGCTTAGTATTTGTTTTGATCCCATCTGCATTATACAACGTTCATGTGAATATGATAAATGGCTGTTTTTTTAATACTTGAAAGAGTTGTTCAATATAATGTCTGTTTGTATAAATGATAAAATTCAACTAGCAAATCAAGATATCGACGACTTTCAACAAACCAATAATTTTCCTCCGTCATCCTTGCCAATTATTGGATAATTTATCTATCTAGTCTTCAAAAATAAAATTTTGCGTCACCAACCTGAAGTGCATTTTTAGAGAAGAAACTGACCTTTTTCTAAAAGTGGGTTAAAAAAGAAGGGGGGAAAAATAAATTTTGATTTATCAATAAAACCCTCCTCCTTTATCCGGGCTTGGGACCGGCTGTGTAATCAAAAGGCAACACAGGCGGAGTTACTACTTAAGCAAGAGAATGAAGGGGAAAATCCTAATTATTTTGAAAATAGCATCCTCCCTTCTCCTTTATTCTCAGGGCAAACATCTTTAAGCTAAAGATTGAAAAGGGAAAAAAAAAAAAAAAAAGCCCCCAAATAACGTGGTTCCTCCTTTCTAATGTTAATATTCAGAATTAAGACGCCACATGAAATGAAATGAAAAGAAATCAAGACGATGCCCCATTGCTCCCCTAATTCTGGCAGAAGAGAGCATTGTGCATTGAAGAAGACCTTAATCTTAATGTCACACGACCACTTGCAATTCCAGCGCTGATCTAAAATGCCTTTTTTTTTTAAAAAAAAATTTTATTAACTTCATAAGTTTCCACTCTCAAGCTAATAGCGCCACAACGATTTTGGTTTACTATTACCACCTCGCATGGCCTGCCCACCGCCCATCCTTTGGTTATTATCCACTACGACCGCTCTTGAGGATGATCCCCATTTCTTTTTCTACTAGTATTATTTTTCATTTTTTCCAAAGGAAAAAACCTCTCTTCAATCAAGTCAAAACACACGTAGATGACGATTGTTCTCTTTGCTAAATTTATGTAGCGGTGTATTATTATACAGCAGTTTAACATATTCTTTTAATCATTCAAAATAAATAGCAAGAATCTACTTTAGTGGTATATACATTAGTTTTGATTAATATAATTATTTACAAATTAAGAGCATGTCATGTTACTCTTTAATTAAAAACATACTTCATAAAATATTAGAAGGGTTGTTGATCAAATAAATTCAAACATTTCGACGAAGTAGTAAAACTTAACCAAACCTTTTAATTTTGATCTTATTTTGAATTTTAGTTGCAAATTGATCCAAATATTTAGTAATGATCGATCAAAATCCAAATCTTTAAGTGAAATTACAAATCTAACCCAATTAAATCCAAACCTTTAAGAAAACTTGTAAATTTGACCAAAAAACAATCAAACATTTCTAGAACGATTATAATGATCGTTTCTAGTCCTTTAAATGACATATTTATTGTAATAATTACTTTCAGTCTTTTGAAATTTTAACTTATTAACATATGGAAATTTGATTATTTTGCAATTTAATTTCAAGGTTTGGATTTAATTGATTATTACTAGAAGTTTGGATCAATTTGCAATTAAAATTCAAAATCAGACTAAAATTGTCAAAATTAAAAAATTTGGTTATGTTCACAACATTAAAAGGTTTGGATTTTATTTGGTCACTAAGCCAAAGTAATATATACACACAAAAAAATTTAATTTAATATTACATTTAAAAATCAAATTTTGAATAATTTATTATATAAAAATAATTATAAATTGATCCATACAATATCGATTTTGTGGTTAGTATTCAAACCTTGATTCATATTTATTATTAATTTTTTTTTTTAAATCGAGTAGATCAAAGGTTCAGTTATTTTATGAAAAAAGCACTTGGAGTTCCTATAGGGGAAGGACAGGGAACAGGAACATACCAGGGGGGAGCATTAAGAAACCTCCAACCCTATAAGTGGTTTCTACTTGAAAATGAAACCCTGCAACCAGAAGAAATTTAACGTAAAAGGAAATAATTAAAAAGAAGCATGCAGCCTAATTTGTAAAATATAATAAATTTGCAAAAAAAATTTAAACTAAAATATATATATATATATATATATATATATATATAAGAGCTACCTATTTATACTGTTCCTCCCTCCCCGCCTAAACTAGTAAACTTCAGACACCTGGAACCGCATAATTGGCATCACCAATCAGCAATCACTATTTTTTTTTCTGATCCTCATTTCCCTGCTTTGGAACATGCCAATCCTTTCTCGCGAAAGTGTATCAATGAAAACCGATAATCTAACAAACAAAACAAGCAATAATCAATCTCTCATCCTTAGATTGCAAGCCCTTTCAATCTGTGCATGCAGAATTTTCCCCTAAAATCATAAAAATCCTCAAACCCGTTCGGTAATCTCACAGGCAATTGCAATCTAAATATCATTTTTTGCTTTACAACAATATTTTGCCGGTTGATGTCATGACTCTCATCGGGATTATTGGGCTTCATGCAACCCTGGATAATCTCAAAAGCAAGTTCATGCAGAATTCAGTTTAGATTTCAATATTAGGTGGCTGCCATGCCATGTCAGTCAGCACAACTGAAATGACAATACACCGGCCTTCAAAAATTTTACCAAATGTTTGATGGTGCCAAAACAACCGAGAGGCCTTCCCCGTACTGAAATGTTAATTGTTTGAATAAGAGCAACACACTCCTGGTTTCTTCAATTCCTCTGATTTTACACAAGGAGTTCCAAGATACAAGAACATGTTAAGTTGCAGGGCAAAGGACTTCGTCACTAAAAAAAAAAGAAAAAGAAAATACCAACAAAAGCATCGGTATCATGTCTAAGATTCATTGGCTATGTAACTTTTCATTTATATTAAATAAATGAAGTAATGCATGTTTGTACAACAAATTGATATTCCAAAAATGTCATGTAAGCAAGAAACAACAAACTGACTTGGAGTTTCTAAGAGGAGAAACTCATCTGCAGCTGAGGGAGATCTACAAAAGCATGAGTCGGTGTACTTCATCTACAACAAGCGGCGACAATTCATTGCAAATACCACCACACATAACAGGGGTTGATTGATTCCTATGATTCACAACCTGAAACAAAATATAACATCAATGCCCCACAATTGCAAGAGATATCAGTTCATTATCATCATCCTTACAAGAATTTGATCAGACTGGCAAAACCAAGAGCTACTGGGACCAAATTCATCATCAACAAAGAATACAAGTTGATTCAAGTATTCAGCAGCTAAACAAGGATAATCTAACCCTAACTGAAGCTCAGTGCCAAACATCATTTTCTTCAACTCAACTTGTTTTCATCAAATGAACTTTAAAAACATACTCTTAAGTGAACTAATTCACTAGACAAGCCACTACACAACATTCTTCAAATTTGCTTGCTCAAACTAGATTATTGAGGTATTGATTTTCACACTATTCTCCAACTTAAGACGAACCAATTCAAAAACTAAATAATAACTCTATAATTATTCGTTCTTAATACTTTAAGGTATACATGTAAACTTTTGGCATCAGAACGAGTACATATTATTGAGAAGGATTAAAATTTCCATAGATTTTATAAGAAACAAATTGAACGAACAACTTCTATCTTTCAAACAAGAAATAAAAAAATCAAATGATTTCAATCTACAAATGAGTTGGCCCACAAGTTCAAAAAGGCAGACATTCACCTATCATCACGTTTGTTTATTACTGAATGAATTTTATTAAACAAGCTGAAATTAGTCCCAACTGAGCCCTAGACCTCATCAGCTTAAAGAACCTTAGTACATCCATACTCCCCAACTCCATCATCACTCTACAAAGTTGGCTTAACAGGCACTAGCAATTGATGGATTAAAGTCTCACTTGTTAATGGGTAAATACCACATGGACATGAGATTTCAAGTACATGCAATACCAAAAGACCCAATTAAGTTCATTTACCCTAAACTTAAGATGCTGAGAGGCTCACAGGAAACATCCATCATTTTCAGCAGAAGTAGAATTACACTTTACCATGTGCTTTCTTCTCCCATTTTCTTTTCACGCACGATACAACAACGGTTGTAGCCTTAACATCTATCTATATCACAAGCCCAAAAACCACTCACCCACATTAACTTCACTCTTCTTCAATTACTATCACATGTACTGGAATGTGCCAGGGTTTCCAGCTGGATCACTAAGTTGTGACCACTAAATTTAAGAATCGCCCAAATTTTACAGCCTTTATTGTTACAGCTAGATCAAATGGAAGCTGTCATCATGAAAATGGCAAAATGAAGAGCAGAAAGACATTCACGGCACACTTTTCACACATTTAAAGAGAACCAAGTAAGCCCTAGAATGAAGTTGCTCTTCTATGGCACCTCTAGGCACAAACCCACTAATTCCCACAAGCGGCAACTGGCACACAGGAGATATTGTAATGTGCAAAGAAAGTGCAACAAATTCTTAAACTATACAAGTCCATTTTGTACTTTGTAAAATTGAAAACGAAATTCATTTATAAACATAACATAATACCTCTAGCCCAAATACATGGAAATGATAAAAGAACCTCAAATTCAGTTAATTTAATAGATCATAATGGAGAAATATTAAATTTGACAAGTTACAAATTTAAATGCACTAAAACAGTTAGGTGACTAGAAACATACAATTGATGAAGAACCCTGCCAATGCATTCTGCTGCCAGTCTGCAGCTCATCAATTCAACCACACTCCCAGGAACTTTCAAGCAGCAGTTTTTAAAAGCTAAGGGGGTGAATCTATCACCTTCAGAAATGTCAAGCTACAATTAAGAAAGAAAGAATTGATCAATCTTCAAGAAACACATTACTAAATGGGAAGTTAACGAATGCAAAACTTGAGAAATAAAATCTTGCATGTACGCCCAGCCAGCTATACACGTTAGCATTTTGCAGCACAATATGCATAGGATACTTCATTATCTTCCATGATTCCACTTATAAACCATTCTAATGCAAGAGGTAGATTAATCATATCTAACTGCTGATCAGATTTGCATCACAAGTCTGAAATCTTCGAAAAGAATATGATAAATCACCACCATAGCATAGGTTGCTGAATAAAAACCTATGAGTAATATTAAAATCAAATATCAAGTTCTAGCAATTGTTCCATGGAAATCTCAATATCTTGGTTTCTTTTTCTGTCCATCCCGCAAAAAGTATATGTTGTATAAATTGCAAGTGAGGATACCATCTGATTTACTGAAAGCATGTTTCACATATACCATGGATATGCCATACACCATAGCTTGTTCTCACAAATAAATGTTCAATTACTCAAAACGTCAATTTCTCAAAGGCTAAATCTTCTGGTTCAAGGGTCGGCAATCCTAACAAATGCAGAAACTGAGAAAAGAAACAGAGAGAATTTACTTGAGCAGAATAACCTTTGACAAGCCTAACCTATAGCAATGGATATACATTCTAGGTCAAGTGGGTCACAGGATATAGGACAGTCTTAGTTTACCAGAACTAGTGGCACTACCAATTTGCAAATGTACAGAGTTAGAAATTTCCGTGTCAATGTACATTAAGCAGGAGAGGACATTTATGGCTGAAATATATCAAGAAATAAATAAAAAAATAGCTATGCCATGCCATTAGTTGCCCATGGGATCCAATCAAATGTTGGTGACACTGAGACGGCCATGACCAAAACTGGAACTAACAATTTCAAGGTACAGGAATAATAACATGCAGATGGTATGTAACTATGCAACTGTTATACGATAGATAATATTTGAAGATAAACTACAATAGCATACCTCAAAAATGGTTTGTCTAACTATACAAATTGAAGATCAAAACTGTAAAGAATGGTCTGCAAAAAAATGTTGAACATGAGATACAAAGGTATTGCAAATAATCTTCAATAAAAATTTCAGTACCAAAAAAATTCACTACACACCCACCAGAAATAGCAACCCATGATACTTCCTAATTTAATGATCCACGACACCTGAACAAAAGAGTTGTTAAAACATACTGATGTAACTTCTTTTTTTTTTTTTAAAAAGGAATGTCTAAAGCCACCAGAGAGTTAAAAGCATGTAAATTTATCTTACTTCTTAGAACCGCAGTTGCAAGGAATTTTTTTCTCCTCCAATGGAAATTTGTAATTATAAGTAATTTCTTCCCCTTCAGCAATATGTCGTTTTGCATAAATAAATATTTTTTTCTGGCCTTCTACACTTATGACCTTGGTGTAGCAATTGGGCTATAAGAGACCACTTAATTATATAAGAACCAATAAACGATACCATTTTCAATTGATATCATAATTTGAGAAGTAATTTTGTGCAGATACCTCACAAGAATGGTTTATGAATCTTGCAATTCCTCCACGCTTCGTAGCATCAACCTACAACATACAGGGAAAAAATACAACAGTAAGTTTTTTGCCCCAAAAGAACACAGCAAATCGGAAGCAAAAAACTGGGAGGATGCCACTTTGTTGTTTGGACAAGATGCTAACTGTAATACAGAATCATATATAACCAGTTACAAGTCAAATAAATTTACACTGGATTTGGATGATATATGGACAAAAAAAAGTGACAGGTAGAAGATGCTTCATCTCCAGCCAGTACCCCAAAATACATATCCGCCAATAGAAAATGCTAAATTCTCCATGCATATTTTTAATAACTAAGGCAACTCAACCTAAAATGGACAAATTACTGTCTGCCAATTTATAGAAGCTTCATTAACAAGTATAAATCAAAAACAGATAACGTGTCTGTGATGCGTGCATGCATGTTCCTAGAGTCCTCCGATATACTTGGCAAATGTTGCCAGAACATGCATTTAAGCTGTCTGATTTGAGGTTCGATAAGAAGTGGTCCGTAATGGTGTGTTGGGATCTGGCACGCCAATTAAGTATAACACTAGGGTCAACAAACGACTCTCATCCAGAAAGAGTCCACTAAAAAGCTCAATTCTCACTGGCAATCAAATAGGAAAAATGCTGCTACATGTTCTTCTCACTACAACAAGATCAGATGATAATATTTTACCCGAAACCCAAATATAGAATAATGTTGGGTTACTAACCACATAACCGTCATCAAGTCTAAAAAGATAACTGCTGCCAATTCCCATTTTCTCATAAAGTCTTTCACGTATATCAGATATCTGCAGCAAGAACCCAATAAAAGCAAATAATTACATAAAAAGGCAATATAAAAGATTCAACAAGAAAGACATAACAAACCTAATCAAGATGAAAGCAAAGGAGAAATAATAAATCATCAAAAACCAGAAGCAAAGAGATTCAGAAATTGCGAAACTAACGTAATAAAATGGGGACAGTTACTGGAAAGTCGTGTTAAACTTACTCGAGGACGAATTAGCTCACCAACATATTCTATTACAAAATCTTCAGCCTCAATTGGCTCCAGCGCAACAAGACCCCAGTCATGAATCTTGCTTCGCTGGAAACGTAAACGCTTTTTTCTTGCCTAATAAGAAATGTGGAAATAATTAGAAGTCTATATAACAGCTAGTAAGGAATTATAAACCATTCCAAAATGAATCCCATTGTCAATCACCTTCAATTGTGTAGCCTTCAAAAGTTCAGCGCCTTCAGCTGCAGCTAGAAGATTGCGCATCTTCACCCTGTTTGTCCTTGCAGAAAGAACCTTACCATTTGACAACTGAGAAGTATAGGCCTCCGAAACTGAATAGTTGGATTGAAGACGGTTAATTCCCCTAACACGCGCTCTTTCAGCAGGACTCGCATTATGTGACCATTTGTGCCATTCCCAGCAATTAATTGAGGAGCGGGCACAACCATCAGATCTAGGGCAAGGGTTTGATGTCCTGGATTTAAGGGATTTTTTCTTCTGCACTGTAACCTGTCTAGATGCAACTTGCTTGGAACCATTACTGGTCACTTTCAACATTTTCAAAGGATGTGAAACTGGATCGTTATCTGCTGAATGCTTTCTTTTTAACTTTGATGTGCCGGAAACTATTCACAAGAACAAAGAACAAGTGGAAGGTCAGTGAAAAACTCATGAACGAATCGGAACATGATGCATACAAGTAAGACAATTGAATTGCTTACCATGTAGGTTCTTTTTAGAATAATCGTGAGTTGGCACACTCTTAAATCCATTATCATGGCCGTTGCTATCAATTACCTTCCTAATATTGGCCTGATCTTTACTTCCATCTGAAGAATTCTTCCTGGTAGTTTTTGCAGCATCTTCTGTGACCTTACTAGCTGAACAACAAAGCCAATAGAAGTAACAATGAGGGTAAAAAAAAGTAGTCATATTTTTTCATCTCAAAACACAGTTCAGATTAAATTACTTACTAGGTCTAGGAACTGCATGCTTATTCTTAATTACTTTTTGACGACTAGTATTTTTGGCCAATGATTGATCACTTGGTAAACTGTCTTTACCACTGGTTTTTAAAGCTTGGATGCTAATTGATGAATCAGTCTGGCCCTTGGTTAGTTTCTTTTTCTTGGGAGGAGCAATGGCAGGTTTAACTTCTAAATCTCTAACAACAACATTCTGCTTTCTTGATTTCTCCACAGGTTGCCGCTGTAGTCCCGCGTCATCTAGAGTAATAGACTGGGAAGATGGACCCAAATTCTTCCGTAGCAACTTTTTCTTCCGGTAATATGTGAATTTATCACTAACCAAAGACACTGCCGTGGAGTCTGACCTGCTAAATTTCCTTGTCCCTTCCCTAACTTTGTCTGGAGAAGTGAGAGTTGTGCCATTGTGACCCTTATTTGCATCAGATATTCCTCCCTAAAAAGTTCACAAAAATATATATACGTATTAATTGGATTAATTGGAAGTATACTTCAATACTCCAATATACGATACGAAAAGATAGGAAAGAAAAACAAAGAACCAAATTTGATGCAAAGAGATGAAGAGCTGTAGAACCTTTTTATTAAAGAAAAGGGGGTTAAAGTAACATATTCATACCGAATTGGTGTCAGATTGTCGATGTCTTGAAGTACGATGTGATCCAAGAAATTGATTGAGAATACTGTCGACAAACAGTACTTTCCACTCCTTAAGTACATCATCGAGCAATTTCTGCCTGCACATTGCCATAACAACATATTCTCTGATCTTAGGAGTAGAATCATCAGATTGTGTAGGCTGGACTTTACATATAGGTGATGAGAGAAGAGTCCTAGCATTATCTTCAAACCCAGGTAGTGGTGGCTCATCAATATTTTGGTCATCCATTATACTATCAGCATATACCCAAGATTTTTCAAAAGCACTTTCCATAAAATTGGACAAAAGATCCTCAGATGCAAAAGAATCAAAGGGTTTTCCAGCTTGTAGTGAAGTTGGAGAATCAGCAGATGCCTCAACATCCAGTTTATTGGAATCATTATGCAGCTCATGATGCAATTCTGAAGATATAAATTCAGTTGTCTGACAACACTCAGAAGAAGATTCGAGAGTTTCCTGTAGCAACAAGAAAATATAAAAATCTCCAATGGTGTGATAGCAGCAAAAACACTTCATGTTGTTTACAATACCAATTACAGGAAAGAAAATAAGAGCGCATTTTTTCTCTGTTACCTCATTTAATTTGTCATTCTCTGAAACTTTAACTACTTTCCTCACTTCTTCTTCAACAAGGATTTTAACATATTCAGAGAAAGATACACTTGTGGACATATGTAGCTCATCTTCTACACATTCTAAAATACATTTTACATTTTTGTATGCTTTGCATGAGAGAGTATTTGGTTTGGATGACTTCTCACCCACATGCACCAATGAAGATCCATTAGGTGATTGTCCATGAGTATCCTTTTCAACCATCATAATATCAAAACCAGGAGGACCATCAACATCGCAATCAGACTCCTGCCCATAAGTAACAGTGAAAACATTAAAACATCATCTCAGCAACTTTACTTGAACAAATGAATACAAAAGCAGCAGTAGCAGTTAGTATCAACACTGACAGTAGTAGTGAAAAGCATCTACAAAAAGATTTGACATACAAGTTGACCATGTAAGTTTTCAGTCTCCTTGCCATGATCCCTCACATTAGAAAGTAGTCTAATCTTTGGATGCGCAAACCAAAGTTTTCTTCTTCGCCAAGAATTAAAATAATCTGCTATGGCATCATAAAAGACAGCATTCCACATAACTTCCATGCAATAACTGAAAAGGATCCTACATACAACTGCACAAGACCCAGAGAAGTTATCAATGGTTCCAACACATTTTGTGCTTCTGGGTAACTGCACTGACACCCCATCAACACAGGCCTGATCAGAATTATGGTTACAAGCTGCAAATTCACGCTCAGGAGCAACATCATTTCTCCTTGCACCAGTAATTTCAGGCTGAAAACACAACAAAATGCAGACATTAGTCCTACAGATTCACAACTTAAAAAAATATCCATGCATTTGCAAAATATTACCACTTTTTTATCAGAAGAGCATCCTTTGGCAGCTAGATGATTCAGCTTAAGATTTCTCTGAGCTTTCTTTGTATCAACAAACTCTGAGATAACGTTGCTAATTATCTCATCTAATGCAACTCTATGAGCTGCTTTCATTATTCCAGCATGCAGTTGACAAGAAACTTCTTCAGAAATTTCAGAAATAAAGCTGTGTGATAAGCCTATTTCACCTTTGGCATCAGATGTCAAGACAGATTCAGGTTTATCTGATCTCCATGAATTTATAAGAGAGAGCAAATGAAGAGGCCTAAACTTATTTTGAGCATGATATATCTGCCAAACAAAATATAGCCAGGTCAGAGTGAAAAAGAGCAAAATAATTTTAAGCACTAAATCAGCAAGCAGGGTAACAATTCAGATTAGAAAATCCAGTCAAGTAGCTGCTATAAGAAACAGATTATGAGGATTCAATAAATTTGAGACGCAAAGACAAACTGTGCGTTGCCCCCGCATACCAATCACTTTAATTTCATTATTTTAGCATTAACAAGGCAGCAGATCATCACCCAATAATATGAGAAATACTCAAATTAACAAAAAATATGTGTAAAAACTTCACTAGTTTTCATATTTCCTCAATCTCCAATATGTATCAGTACTCCATTCAAAAATCAAATATAGCAGGGCACTGCCAAAAGTTTGGTATTGAGTGGAGAAATTATATTTATTTGCATACAGAGGACATTTAACAAAAACACACACATTTATACCACTTTCATATCACTACTAAGGTTTGAAGCTCACTGTTAATGAATCATGAAGATATCCATAACAATGCCAGGCATAAAGTTCTGAAAGAGAATGTGGTCCAAGTTTCCTTCCACCATCATCCTCAAACATCCAACAAGAATCATCCCCAGACTGAAAGTAAATAGAAATCAAAAACGTCAGATATATAATCTAAGAAGGTTTTGTGCATAGTATAAAGAGATTTAGCTGATTGGACCAATAGATATCACAAGGATAAGTGCATACCAACAATGAAAATTGGATATCATGGGTAGCTGCATCAGAATTTGAAGTTGGCTGGATGAAACCACAAGTGCTGTAATGCACAAGTGAATGGGATACAATCCTTGCATCTGAACAATGAGAAACTTGAGCATGTTGAACGGGGCCTTGTTGACTATGTAGATCTGAATCCATTCTACAAGAGGTGGGACAATTCGAGGGTGTGGTTGCTCCTGACATGCCAGTGCCAAGGTATGCAAAACCAGTAGCAACATGGTCAGGGAACTGGTTGAAGTACTTCAAAGGCACAGGATTGACTAACGTCCCATTTAAAATGGGATAGACAGGAAGATCTTCAGGCAGGAAACCGGTAGATAAACCCTCATATAGTTGTTGCTGAATGTATGGACCGCACATTTGTCCACTTTCATTAATATACATCCACCCGCTTGCAAATGCAGGGGAGATGTAGCCGGGGTATTTCTTTTCCTGGTAGGATGTTGCTGAACCCCCAGCATTACTAGACTCTGGAATATCAGTAGTATTTCCATTCAACTGACAACGCATCTCTAAAATGGAGCTAGAACAAGTATTTTCATCCAAGCTGCAGGAAGATGAAGAAGCATGACGAGCATTAAAGCACCTGAGACAAAAAAAAAAAAGCCAAAATCAGTAGCCAATTCAAAATTCATGGGAAGGAAAATATAAAAATGTAGATTACCGAGGAGATGAGAAAATCTGAGTGTCCGACTGAATTGAAGTGGAATCTGTAACATCATCATCATAGTAGCAGATAGATATACGAGAATCTGGTTCTGGACGGTCAGAATCAGAAACTTTCAACCTCTTTCTAGATAATAAAGAGTTATCGTAATCATGAACAAGGGCTGATGAAGAAACCATGGTCCTAGCCTGAATTAAGATTAAGAAATTCAGGGCGATGTCTCCCTATATACACAATAATCATTTAAGAAGAAAATCGTAAGCGAAGAAACAAAGATATGATGTGGAAATTGTTCGTCATTATTCAAGTAAACAACCACCTCATCTCTATAAAACAAAACCTAGAAAAAGGGAAGAAAGCTATTCAGTCTCTACTCAGATGCATCTCAATATAATTATATTGTTGAAATTGCAGAGTGGATCTCGTATTACAGATAATCATCGGAGGAGGAAGACAAGGCTAAATTATTGATAGGGCCCGATTTACCTCAACGTATGCTCGACGGCTGTCGCGGTTAGGGAACGGGAAGACTGGAACGCCTATCTCTCTCGCACACACGCATAGACCGACCTTTTTTTTCTAAACTATTGTATGTATTTATTATCTTTTGACTTTCCTCCTAAAGCTACTTAGCATCTCAAGCAATTCATTTCCGATCCGATATTTATATTCTTCATCCCCTCAAATGAAATATTTCATTATGCTCCCATTTATGATTTATCCATTCCCTTTCATGTTTCTTAATCCCATTTTTTTATTATAAATCAAATTATTAAAAATATATTTTAATTTTATAAGGCTGTTTTATTATTTTATTTATTTATTATTTTAGTTTAATGTATATATCTATTAATATAATAAGATATGCCTATTGTTAAAATGACATGTCTATTGGTAATGACATGTCTCTTGGTAAAGGACACGTCTCGTGGTAAAGGATATGCCTCTTGGCAAAAGATACGATTATTGGTAAAATGCATGTCTCTTGGTAAAAAGACATGTCCATTGGTAAATGACACGTCTCTCGATAAAGGAAACATCTATTAGTAAAGGAAATGTCTATTGATAAATGGCATGTCTATTCGTAAAGTATATGTCTAAAGGCATAGGACATATCTATTGATAAACGATGTGCCTATTAGTGACTGAGGTCTGCTACCAAATCCATAGACATGTCTCTGGGTAAAAGAACATGTTTATTGGCAGATTACATATCTATTAATAAATGATATGTTTATTGATATATGATACATCTATTATCAAATCACGTATTGTCAAGTGGTCTAATATATTTTTAATATTTGACACGTGTCATTTAAATTTTTAATATAAATTTAAATTATGGACACGTGCCACTATTTTAGAGTCTTAGATGTCAATCTCTGAATGAAGCCCTCTCTCTGATTCAGCTTTTATATATATATATATATATATTAGATTTTATTTTAAAATATTACTTGAAAAGAAATAATATTTCTTAATTTCTAAAAAAGTTTATCATTTACATATGAATAATTATTTTAAATTATAGTTTTTTTAAATATTAAATTTCAATGTGACAATTTTAGTAAAATAAAGAAAGAAAAATACAAAAAAATGCTAGAGAAGTATAATACAATTTTTAATCTAATTTTAAATATAAAAAATTATTTTTAAACAATATAATATAATTGAAAGATATCCCTTAATTTCATCTAACCTTCCTTACCCGCACATTTACGAGGAATTTATTACATTTAATATAATATTATTATTTATTTTATGAATTATTTAGCATATAAGTTCTTTTAAAAATTTAATACATGTCATAAAATGTAATATTGGATTAGATATTTTTATAATTATCATTTAAAACTTATTGATCTTTAATATAAACTAAATATATGATTAGATGCATGATTCTTTTCTTTTTTTGATAAATCATTAATTTATTAATAGTCACAAGAAAAGATAAAAAGCATCCTTAATTCTTAAAATATTTAATAATTATCTAATATTTTATTATGAACATAATTAAATATTAGAACAAAATAATATATAAATAAATTCTAACAAATTTTTGAAATGAAAATTTTTATTTATTATAAGATATTGTAATAATAATATTAAATATTTTTCAAGACATTGTCGATTAAATAAACATTTAAAATAAAATAATTCATATTATTAATTGCATAATATATCATAGTAGAGAGGTTCTTATATATGTTTAGAATTATATTTCAATAAAATTAAAATAAACATCAGAAACTTGAAAAAAAAATTCAAATAGCATAAATAAATAAATGAATGAGAAAAAAATATTCATCAAAATAGTTATTTAGATTGAAAATACAAAAAAAAAGAATTATAAAAATACCTTTGCACTTAATACCTGAATTTAAAATTTTATTCTTAATACTTTTATAATCTTTAAATTAGTATTTTATAATTTATCATTGTTAATTAATTTTTCAAGTCTTATAATAATTATTTATTGTTATAATTGCATGAAATTAATGACATAACCACCTGTAGATAAAGAGGGGTTACCTGTAACATCCTCATACATTATTACATGCATTAGTGATTAATTAGTGTCATTAGTGTGGTTAATTTTTATTAATTGTGCATCATTAATTATATTCATGTGTAGGAGGGGTATAAGTGTTGAAAATATTAGTTAGGAGGATGT
>CANYLF012059790.1:0-13676 GCA_948193215.1 Bocquillonia castaneifolia
CACCTCCAACTTTTATTTCTTTCAATTACACCCTTACTACTCATAATCACCAATGAATCAACCTCAATTAACAAAATCAACATACTAATGATGTCAATTAACCACTAATGCATGTAATTAAATTTGGGGATGTTACATTAAGAGCCAGAAACTCTTCTACTGCTCTCCCCTTGATAGTTTTCTTGGTCAAATACTGTATGTCAAACTCAGTTAGCAATACCAACCACTTATCGAGCTTCCCCATTAGCACTGGCGCTTCATACAAGTACCGTAGCGTATCAACTTTTGCCATAGCTTGAACTTGATAGGACTAATAATAGTGCCTTAGCTTCCGTGTTGTCCATATTACTGCCAAGCAAGTCTTCTGAACAATGTCATATTTTCCTTCATAGGATAACAGCTTCCTACAAAGGTAGTAGATAGCATGCTTTATTCCATTATCATTTTCTTGAGAAACCATCGCTCCTATATCATCATCTTCAAAGGCCAAGTATAATATTAATGGTCTCCCTGCCCTGGGAGGTTGAAGGACAGGTGGATTCATTAAATATTGCTTTATTGTGTTAAATGTTTTTTGACATTGATCATCCCATTCACTCTTCTGAACTTTTTTGAGTAACTTGAAATGGGCTCACAGAACGTAGTTAATCTGAAGATGAACCTGTTGATGTACTGTATCTTCCCCAAGAATCCTTTGACCTCTTTCTCAGTCTTCAGAACTGGCATCTCTTGAATGGCTTTTACTTTGCCTGGATCTACCTCAATCCCTTCTGGCTTACAATATGTCCCAAGAGCTTTCCGGAAGTTACCCTGAGGATACATTTTTTTGGGTTAAGCCTGAGGTTGTACTTCTCAACTCGTGCCAAGAATCGGTCTAAGGCTTCAAAATGATCTTCCATAGTTATTGACTTAACCATCATGTCACCTACATAAACTTCGATCTCCTTTTGCAACATGTCATGAAATAAAGTTGTGGCCATCCTTTGGTAGGTTGACCCTGTATTCTTGAGTCCAAAAGGCATGACCTTGTAACAGTAAACACTCCACTCTGCGATGGAAGCTGTCTTAATCTTGTTTACTACTGCCATCATTATCTGGTTATAACTAGTGAAGCCATCCATAAAGGAATACATGGCGCTTGCGGCTGCACTATCAATCAGAACATCAATATGAGGTAGGGGAAATCATCATTTGGCGATGCTTTATTATAGTCTACACACATCTTGACCTTTCCATCCTTCCTAACAACTAGAACTATATTGGCCAACCATTCTGGGTAAGTGACAACTTCCAAGAATCTAGCCTTGATTTGTTTTTCAACTTCCTCTTTAATCAGCTTGGTCCATTCTGGTCTGAGTCTTCGAAGCTTCTGTTTGACTGGCTTTTTGGTGGGATCTATTGGGATACGATGTTCAACGATCGTCTTGTCAATGCCTGGCATGTCATCATAGGTCCTTGCAAATACACCTTTTCTTTTATTTAATATTTTCTCAAATTTTTCTCTCTCATTAGTAGTAATATCAAATGCAAGAGTTATTTCCTTTGGTTGTTCTTTTGTGCCATTATTAATATAATGTGTTTGCACAGAATTATTGTCAAAAATGCTTATGGTATGATCTATGCAATGCACAGTGCCATTAGGTAAAACATCACAGAAGTAAGCAAAATTGTTGTTCATATCATTGACCTTAGAAAGAAAAACAGAACTGTCCTCAAACAAATCGGACAATATTACATCAGTTTCAGCAGTTTCATAAAACAAATCAACGAAAGAGCTCTCTCTATGAACTCATCTAACTTAGAAATTATAGCAACATCCTTGGGGTCGATCAGCTCTTCTATCTTCATATCCTGGATCCCTTCAAGCAGCAACTTCTCCACAGCATGTACATCCAGCAAGTCTTTGAAGATCTCAAACCAGGCACCTAAATCTTCCTAACATCCACAGGTTTGGCCTTCCCTAGGTAAATAATATGACTGTCTGGAATGAATAAATCTTCAAGAGTCTTGCCATCTTTAGCTATCTTCTCTCCTCTATAGCCCAAGCCATCTTTAGTTGTTTGCATCTTGAAGTCAGGCAACTGTGTGATACCCTGTTGGTTCTTCCCCAACCCCAATGCAGGTAAGTAATCCATCTTCTTCATCATCTGATTAATCGTAAGGTTACTTGGTTCATAAAAAATACCCATAATCTGGAAGCCCATAGGTGCATTGATCCCTTGAGGTGTGGCTTTTAGTACTTCGATTGATGTGGCAAGTTCAGCCAAAATGGTCAGGACTTTATCCTGGTAAGGAAACTTGATTTTTTGATGAACCGTTTATGGTACCCATCCCAAAGCATGGAACCAAGGTCGACTAAGAAGGACAACAAATGTCATAGGAATGTCCAACACAATGAACTCAACTTTTGAAACAATAGGACCAATTTTAACCTTTGCAGTGAATGTGCCTTCAACCACCCTTTTGGAGTCATCATAAGCCCAAATAACTAATTCGGATGGCTTCAAATCTTCTCTAGCTATCCCCATTTTAGAAAGAAGCTTAGATGGGAA
This sequence comes from Bocquillonia castaneifolia, assembly GCA_948193215.1. Lineage (NCBI taxonomy): Eukaryota > Viridiplantae > Streptophyta > Magnoliopsida > Malpighiales > Euphorbiaceae > Bocquillonia > Bocquillonia castaneifolia. The sequence goes on from CANYLF012059790.1 coordinate 2,553, forward strand.
GACATTAATGGATGAACCATCATCAACCATGACACAGGAAGTTTTTTTCCCATTCACTTCAGCTGCAATGAACAAAGCTTTGTAGTTATCTCTTCATTCTAAAGGTAAGTCTTCATCAAAGAAGGTTATCTCCCCTTTCTTCCTTTCAGTCATGAGTCTTATCACTTCACCCAGAGTAGTGGTCTCAGGAACTGGTATTAGAGTTAAGGCCTTAACTAACGCCCGCCTGTGAGACTTAGAAGAGACAAGTAGGTCCCATATGTTTGCATTAGTCTTGGTCTTCTTAAGTTGCTCAATTACAATATCTGTTGAGGCAGCTTCCTCTATCACTTCTTTCTTAGGTTCTTTGTCAACCTCCTTTTGCTTCCCCAAATCATTCCTTTGAAAATCTCTCCCACTTCTAGTAACCAAAGTGGGTTCAGAATCGATAATTTGCATCACACTATCGATTTCAAGTTCGTCTTGATCTGAATTGTACCAAGCATCAAACTTAAAGCAATCTTTTATTTTCCCATCTTTCCTAGCATGGATCACATAGGAATCAACCTCATCCCTTGGGAATGGGATTTTCTTATCAATCTCATCACATAAGGTACGAACTGTCTTGCTCAATAATAGTTGGCATGTCTTCCTTATCTAGGAACTTTTGCCAAGCATTAGCTCTATCCCAATCCTTCACATGCCCACCCTAATCCTTAGGCCACGGTGTGTCTTTGTCATAGATGTCAAACTCCGGTCCCCAGGTTAGTTTAATCTCACTAAGAGGAACTACATGTGGTGGATGCTTTGGGTACAAGACTTTAAAGTCAAACTTGCCTGAAGGTTGGTCCAAGAAATCCTCCACATACTCCTGTTTCTATTTAGGTACATCATGCATATATTGAAAGGAATCCCATGCCTTCTTGAGAGCTTCCTCCTCTTCAGCTGAATCATAATCCATTGAACCCCATACGTCATCTAAATCTCCATCAATGAAAGAGGCCCATACTTCATCTTCAGTCACACCTGAGTCAATATAGCCAATTCTATTTGCTGGAGGAACGTTGTTATAGGCAGGCAATGGGTTATTTTTAGTGCTTGGTTTCCTAGAGTCAGAGTCTATGACTTTCCCCTCATCTATAAGGTCTTGAATGGAGTGTTTGAGCTTAATGCAGCTGTTGGTTGAGTGGGCCTGTACCTGGTGGAAATGGCAAAAGGTGTTTGAGTTATATAGTGGTGAACTAGTGTTTGGTGGGTTCCTAGCTGGTTCAGATTTTAGCAAGCCTTCTCTTTTGAGTCGTTCAAAGACTTTGGACAAGGGTTTATTGAAATTGAAATTCTATGGTTGGTTTTGACTGCATTGACTTCCACAACCTTAGAAGATTGTGTATGAGTGCGGCTTGAGCTAGCCTTGGTAGTCTTCTTCTTCTCAGACTCAATCTCTCTAACCTAGAGCCCGTCATCATAGAGCTCTACAAAATTCCTTGGATTCATCAATTGAAGTTTCTCAACCCATGTAGAATGCACATTCCTAGCAATAATTCTGACCTGGTCCCTTTCTGAAGGCTTGTCGGGCATCAAAGAAGCCTTGTTTCTCCATCTGATCAAGAACTCAGAAAATGTCTCGTCATCTTTCTACTTAGTCATCTCTAAGTCCCTCAAGGAAACTTCCAGGGCAACATTATAGGAGAACTGACCCCTAAAAGCTTCATTAAGAGTCTTCCAGTCGGATTTAGTGCTAGTTGGCAAGGCATGATACCAGTCAGAAGCTACACCTTCCAAAGTCAAAGGGAACAAACCCAATTTCTGCTCGGCATTGAGAGTGGTGACTGACATGATGGTGATGTATTACTTCAAATGCAGCTTGGGATCACCCGACCCATTAAACTTAGTAACATCAAGCATCCTGAATTGGAGGGAGTCCAGTTATGCCATAGAGACCCAAGTTATCAAAGTCAAAGTCCTGGTCCTTTCCCTATACCATTTCTTGGAGCTTCTCCATCTTCTTAGTAAGAGCTTCAAGGGCCTCATTATCAGGATTTTTCTCACTCTTATCATCACTACTAGATTCTTGTTCTTCATCCCTTTCTTTCAAGGCCTTCTTGATGGCGTTTTCCATCATGTCTTACAAGGTTTTCAAAGCATCTTCACTCAGTCCAGCCATGGTGTTTGAGGAAGTTGGAGTTTTTGGAGTGTGTTGACGTGTGTTGTGAACAAGGTGTCTAGCTTTTCTTCTCCAAGGAGTACTAGGAGGATCTATATTACTACAAAACAGAGGGTTAGCATGCAATGACATGTGCATGCAAAGATGCATGAATGCAAGCAACACATAGGGACACAAGTAGCAAATGTTTGTAAAACATAAATACTACCAAGTGGTAGACCTTCCAACTTATTTCTCCCACACATGTATTCGCTTAGCCAGTCAACATTCCTAGGAATTAGTTTGGGCTATCACACCAACGGGGGATGCTATTGCCGACATAGCATGCACGCTTGCATACAAAGGGAGCTCTCAACATACAAACCAAACAATAAGTCATTACCACTACCTTATCTCATGTCTTTGTTTTAATGAATTCCCTTAATGTTCCCCTCGTTCCAGGGCCGTTTTAGCATCAGTCAGGTACAATTAGACTAACATACCAACATCCTTTCTCAAAGGTAGTAGTCAAAGTCATTCTTCCTAATTCTAAATGACCTTATACTATAAGCTAGCACTAGTCCGATACAGTTAGACTAATGCTGCCTCCATAGGTGACAATTAGGCATTGAGTTAAAACATCGACACTAGACTCGAGCATTATAATGGCTTCATGGCATCATATAACAAAGCAATCATTTGGTAAGTCCTAGAGGAAGTTGCTATGGTCATTACGTGGCTTCAGTCAGGTTCGACTAAAAGAAGGTTCCCATAGAAGGTGAACTCCCATTAACCATCTCCCTCTTTCAAAAAAGGTTCAAGCGATGGTAGGACATTCATCTCAGAATTTCCCATTAACTATCACTCATTAACCATATCAACGATGGTAAGCGATAGTAGGACAACTCCATCTATGAGTGGTAGTCACTGGTTTTGCCTCCTATGAAGAACTCTTGTAAATCATAGGCCACTTGGCCAATTGTACCCGTGAGGTAGGGTGTTTTAATGCAAGGATGAATGCAAAGGAATTAGAGCTTAGCATAATAGAAAGAGTATTTTTAGAATCATTTGAACTATAAGTCTATATGTCAAAGGTCCCCAGTGGAGTCACCAAACTGTAGACAAGGAGGTTTTGCCTCAGAACCTGAGCCATGACTAGCAACTGCGGCACTGTGTGTTCAGCTGCGGGGCTGAAGTGGTAGTCGCCACCTGAACCGACATCGGGAATGTCTTACAAGGTGTACACCTCGATTCCTCTTAAGAATACGAAAGGTGCATTGACCCTAGAGATTCAAGGATCAAACTTATCAATTCTAGAGCGTGATTCTTTACCCAATACTCCTAGTATTATACCAACCTTCATTCCTTCTAACAAAGCAATAAAGTAGACAACAATTATAACCTACCTTTTTCATATACACATGTAAGAGTGAGTTTCTAATAATAAATTAGAGTTAATTTTAATGATTACCAAGCATTAATTAATATTAATTTACATGCATAAAGTGATAATAAACACATAACAACCAACACAGCAACATACCCTAAGGTTTCTACCATTTAGACCTAAAGTGATCACCAAATAAGCACTATTAATCAATTTCATGTAAAAATACATCTAAATAATTACCAAAGAGGGTTTAAAAGCATACCTTGTCACTGTATTCCACGTGAAAACTACTATACAGAAGCAATCTCAGTAAAACAACACTGAAGAAACAACAAAAAGGTCCTACGCCACCCAAGAGACTGCTGTTTGGCCCAATGCCACTCACCTACAGGCGTTGGGGCCCAACGCCACTCTTGCTTGTGGCGTTGGTTTCCAGATAGAGAATAGAGAATGCAATTTGACAAAAAATGAAGTTTTTGGGTTTACCAAGCCCAAAAAAACACACGTATAGAAATGAAAATGCATAAAACAATCACCAAAACACATTAAAATGCATGAAACATGGCAAAACAACCTAGATCTAATCAAGACATGCATAAAAATACAAAAAGATGCTAGCTTTACAAGTAAAACATTCAAAGATTACAACTTTACATAAAATAAACGTGTTAATGCTTCAAAATGTTGTTTATAATTCTGACCTGACATTGAAACATCATTTAATAATGTTTAACAACAAGAAAGACACAAGCTTTACACATAAAACACTAAAAGATCACAACTTTTTACTTAAAACATGCAAAAGATGCAAACTTTATTCATGAAACATAAAAAGAAATAATTTTTAAAGATAAAACATGCAAAAGATGCAAACTTTATTCATGAAATAATAAAACAACAGAATTTCCATGTTACATACAAAGAAACAAACTTTATTCATTAAAACATAGAAAGAAAACAAATTTACATAAAAAAAGATGCAGCCTTTATGCATTATAACTCAAAACATGATTTTTATGCAAAAGAAACAAACTTTATGCAAAAGAAACGATTTGTACATTATAGATCATGGAAAGAACATATTTTTATGCATGTAAAACATTTAAATAACATCAAACAATGCAGATCTGAACATACAAACACATAAACATACAAAAAGATGCAACTTTAAGCAATTATGAAACATGAACATGGCATTTAATCTCATTTAAATCAAACCAATATGCAAAAAAAAAAACATTATTTAAACATGCAAAACAAAAGAATACAGCAGTAAAACAACACATTTAACATGTTTATAATATGCAAAACATGAAAACATGCAAAGAAACATTAAAAAACAAAAGAAAAGATGACTTACCTTTCAAAGAATCAACTTGGAAGCTCTTGATAACCCTTAGATCTGATTTGAGTGACTTTTGTGTTACTTGTTATTGATTAAGAATTGCTGGAGACTTGCTTCCATGGATTGGAAACTCAAAATCACCTTTGAATCTAAGAATCGAAGAGTTTTTATGCTTGATAAAGTGAAAAAGTGAATGTAGTATGGTGTTTCTTATCTATGAGTGAGTTTAGAGTGTTAATATCAGAAATCAAACTCTAAATTTGTATGCTCTGGCTGCTTCCTCCTTAAACCTAGTTTTAGACCTCTATTTATACCCGGTTTAGCTTAATACTTAAGCTAGGATTACCAAAATCAATTTCCTATTGAAACTCAATGACTTGAGCCTAAAGCAAAGGATATTTTAGGCAAAAATAGCCCTCCGGATCTTTGGGACGCGTGTATGTCTCATACGGGCCATTCTGGGTTGAAACAAGTTGAAAATGAGCTATCTACAACTGAGATCACCCGACTGGCGTTGGGTCCATCCTTGTGGCATTGAGCCCAACGCCAGTCTCATGAGTGGCGTTGGTCCCAATTCCACTCTTTAGAGTGGCATTGGGCCCTTTTAGGCCTCCAAACGTCTGATTTTGCAAAAACTTAAAACTGAGAAAGTGTGCGGAATGGCCTCAACTACAAACCATCAAAATTTCAAGTCATTTGGACACTTGTAGAAAAAGTTATGATGAAAACTGTCTGAAAAATGCATCGTTTATGCTCAAAACCGGATTTTGGAGAAAAAATGTGCTATGCAAGCTTAGAAAACACTTATGGTGAAGCATATATAATCTCTAAAAAGTAAATATCACCTCAATTCATGCTATTTAAAACATGAACGATCATCACCTCTGAGCCGCTTTCGTATACCTGCATCAAAATTAGGTGTTAACACATGTGATCTCGAAAAGCGGAATAGAGGTTGACAAGGCTAAAGTAGAGATTAATGAGAAAATGCCTCCTCCAACAAATGTAAAAGGCATTAAAAGCTTTTTATGGCATGCTGGTTCATAAACTCTAATGTAATTTGCTTTCCAAAGATATTGATTTTATTTTTGATGATGAATGTTTGAATGCCCTTTGTAGGATGAAGCAAGCTCTTGTGTCCACACCCATTATGCAACCTCCAGATTGGAGCCTCCCTTTTGAAGTCATAATCAATGCTAGGGATTTTGCAATTGGAGTTGTCCTTGGTCAAAGGAAAGAAGGCAAGCCACATGTGATCTATTATGCAAGTAGACTACTTGCCAAAGCACAAGTCAACTACACCACAACCAAAAAGGAGTTCCTTATGGTGGTTTATGCTTTAGACAAGTTTCGATCATTTTTGGTAGGATCCAAAGTCATTGTCTTCACCGACCATGCGGCTATGAAATACCAAGAAGGATGCCAAGGCAAGGCTAATCCAGTGGGTGCTTTTTCTTCAAGAGTTGAATATTGAGATCAAAGACAAGAAAGGCGTGGAAAATGTAGTGGCAAACCACCTATCAAGGCTTGAAGGCATGGATGAATTGCTTTCCCAAGAGCTCCCAATCAATGATGATCTTTCGGAAAATTTGCTTGTTGCTCAAGAGATTACTACACACAAGCCTTGGTATGGGGATATTGTGAACTATCTAGCTTGTGGTGTTCTTCCTACGCAGCTTAGCTATAAACAAAGGAAGAAATTTTTAAGGGATGTGAAGAGTTACTATTGGGATAAGCCTTTACTTTTCAAGACTTGGCTAGATGACATAGTGAGGAGGTGCATTCCCGAAGATGAGATCCATGATGTGCTACACCATTACCACTCTTCACCATGTGAAGGTCACTTTGGGACAGTCAAGATAGCTAATATGGTGCTTTAATGTGGCTTTTATTGGCCAACACTTTTCAAAGATGCTAAAGACTTTGTGACTTTTTGTGATGCTTGCAAAAGAGTAGGGAATGTTGTGAAAAGAAGTGAGATGCCTCAAAACCCCGTCCTTTAAGTGGAAGTATTTGATGTTTGGGGGATAGACTTCATAGGGCCATTTCCTAGCTCTTTCAGGAACAAATATATCCTTGTTTATGTTGATTATGTGAACAAATAGGTTGAAGCTATAGCTACTCTTACTAATGATGCAAGGGTGGTTAAAAAGTTCCTCAAGAAGTACATTTTTACTCATTTTGGCACCCTAAGAGCCATTATTTCGGATGATGATTCTCATTTTTACAATAATATCATTGCCACTCTCTTGAAGAAGTACGGTGTCACTCACAAAGTTGCCACTCCCTACCTTCCCCAAACTAGTGGCCAAGTGGAGTTGTCAAATTGAGAATTAAAGCTCATTTTGGAGAAGATCGTGGGTAAAGCAAGAAAAGATTCAGCAGACAAGATTGATGATGCTTTATGGGCTTATAGGACCACTTTCAAGACTTCCACAGGTAGCACTCCTTTAAAACTTATCTTTGGAAAGTTTTATCACTTACAGGTGGCGCTTGAACATAAAGCCTATTGGGATATCAAGAAATTGAGCTTTGATTTAAAGCAAGCCGGTGAGAAATAGTTACTTGATTTGCATGCATTAGATGAGCTCGGAATGAATGCTTATAAGAATGCTAAGATTTACAAGGAAAAGGCGAAAAAATGGCATGATAATCACATCTCAAGAAGGAGCTTTGCAATTGGGGATAATGTGCTACTTTTCAATTCGAGGCTCAAGCTTCTTCCAGGCAAACTCAAGTCAAGATGGTTTGGTCCTTTTAGGATTTCTAATGTCTTTCCTCATGGAGCAATCGAGCTTAAAAACAACAATGGGGAAAGGTTTAAGATCAATGGACAAATGGTTAAGCATTACTCTATGGGCACTATCACATTCCGGACAAGATGTCAGTGCCTTTGGATGAGCCAAGCAATTGATGAAGCAAGAGGTAAAGCTGAAAGACCTTAAACAAGCGCTCCTGGGAGGCACCCCAAGAATCCGATATCCTTTTGTATATATCCTTTTATTTTCCAAATTTCTTGCATATTTTAGTTATTTTGTTTTTAATCCTAATCTCTAGTTGATTTGTAATATTTTTTTTGTGATTGGTTAACACTTTGAGTTGCTTTGTTAATATTCACAATTCATGCCACTTTCTTGATTAATGATCATTTAGCATCTCAATTTTCTTGCATATATCTAATTGTGTATTAATGCATGTTGCTACAACACCTTTTGCATCATAGTTCATGCATTTTATTAATCAAATTGATGTGCCTCTTAGTTAATTCTTCATGGTTATTATGTTGTTGGTTGAAAAAATGCATTCATACAAGGTTTAGAATTAATGATGTGCAAAAGGTACCACAAGTTTTGAGTTTTGAAAGCTTTAGAAGTGAGTTTGAGTCACGAAGCAAGGAGATAACACGCCCCATGTGGTCTCCAACACGCCTCATGTGCCACCCTGCAGCCCCCTGTTATGTTCCTGAAAAATCAAAGGCAAAACTGCATCCAGCAGGCCCACATGCCCCTTGTGAAAGGGCACACGCCCCGTGTGGGAGCTATTGGGGAATTTTGTCCTTCACATTTTCTCCCCACTTTAAACACACTAAACCCCACTTCTAACCTCTCATTTCCATTTCTCACTCCTCTATTCTCAAAATAGCAGCCCCTAAACCCTCTCAAAAACCAAAATCTCACCTCCATTCCACCAAAATCAACTTCCAAACACCAAATTCCTTCAACAAAACAAAAACCCATAAGGAGAAATTAATAGAATCAAGTCAGTTCCTAAGAAATGAAATGAGGGTAAGAAGATGAGTTTCTCAAGGCAACCACCATCAATTAAAGAAGAAACATGGGTTGAGGAACAAAAAGATAAAGACATGGAGGAAACCCATGAAGAAGAGGACCTATTGGATGAACTGGATACACAAAATCAACTCACCATGGAAAACCTAAGGTATGTGGATTTTGACAATAATTTGAGCTTCAAAAATAGGTTTAGAGAGATGATAGATGGGGGGTGGGAGTTAATAAATATACTGATTTAGATGCTTTGAGAATTCTAGGAATTGATAGGGAGGTTAGACAATCCATGAGAAATATTAGATGCTTGAAATTTCTAGATTGTCAACCACTTGTATTTCCTGAAATAGCTTGTGAATTCATGGCTACAATTGTGAAATCAAAGATATATGATTGCATTGAGTTTAGGCTATTGAACAAGCATAAGAGGATTAGTGACACTACATTATGTGAAATTTTAGGTATTATTAAGAGTGGGAATGAAGATGCACCTAAGACTTTTAGGGATAGGAATTTTGGAAAGAGGTTTCAGGGGAGGACTATTACAATCCTTCTCAAGCTAAGGATACTAGCATCAAAAGCTATGCTTTATAAGTCATCCAAAGGTTTTTAGCATGTACTATTTTTAGGAGAAAAATGAGTGGTGGGAATGTCTTAAAAGAACAACTATTTGTAATTTGGTGCATGGTAAATAATGAATTACTTAGTGTCCTTTTTGTTGAGGAAATTGCTAAGAGCTAAAGCTAGTTGTAAAGGCCAAATCTTGTGCGGGATGTTTACTACTCAATTAGCCATTTACTACAAAGAGCTCAGCCCTGACAACACGCCACTACACCAGCTCCCTAAGCAATACATGGAACTTGGGTACTTGTCTTCAATTAAGGTTTGTGTATGGAAAGATGATAAGTGGCAGCTCCTTGATAAGAAGGATGAGGACCCCTAAGAGAAAAGAAGAGCAACCAAGAGGAAGATTGGTGAGGGTTTTTCAAGGCAAGCACAAGATGAAGGGGAAGAAGTGAGCACTATAATACTTCACCAATTAGACCACCTTTGGGAGAGGCTCGACACCATGGAAGCCAACACCAATGCTAGGCTAGGAGCGATGCAAACTTCAATCGATGGTCTAAGCAAAGAAATTCACAATCTTGGCAATCAATTGGCGCAATATTTTAGCAATTTGAACATGCATCAACCATCATCACCACCATATGACACTTGATCATCTATTGCTTTTATACATGCTAACATTTCTCTATTTGCTTTATTTTTATATTGGATGAATGTAATAACTCTATGATGATGCACTTTTCTTTACTTGCTTTCTATGACTTATATTTTATGCTTTTCATGCTACGTACTCTGATGTGATCCAAGATGGTCAACAAGTCAAGTGGTCAAGGGTCAAAAAAAATGAGAGGGACAAATAATCTCCGGGCCCAAAGTAAATTAGGGTTTTGCATATTGTTGACTCTCAAGAATGTTGACCCTTGACCACTTGACTTGTTGACCATCTTGATCACATCACTCCAGCTATAGCATTAAGATCTCCCTGCATTATCCAAGCCTCAGAGATACCCTGCCCAAAATTTTGAAAAGAACTCCACATACTCGTCCTCTCATTAAGACCATTGTAGCCATAAGCAACAGTTCAGTAGAATATAGAACCATTCATCTTGACTTTACAAGTAACAAATTGAGCATCATACTGATGAATTACTATATCAATTTTAGATTTTTTAAACAAAATCCAGATTCTAGCAACTTCAATATAACAATTATTAGAAACCATATTCCAGTTATTCAAAGCTAACCGATTCCAAATAACATCAATATTACTATTCCTAACTCTAGGCTCAAGTAAACCCACGGCCAATACTTTATTCTTGTGAATCAGAGACCTCAACTCTGGTTGCTTACAGGGGTCATTAAAACCCCTCACATTCTAGGTTAACAGCATTTCCCTCGATCAAGAGGCTTTGTGGGCCTCTTAGATGGATCTAGGTTTGAATTACAAGCAGCATTTGTATAACTAGAGGATATATTTGTACCTCTTGTTCTAGCAATTCTGGTGTTGTAATTGTGTATGCTCTCCCCTTCTTTAGCCTTCATAGCTTGTCTGGCGTTCTTACTCTGGCTGACATTTTAGACCATTTGAAACCCCTCTGTAGTATCCTGATCAGACTTAGACAATTCTGATCCATTTATCACTAGCTCCTTCATGGTTGTCATTGTTGGAGTTGGAGTAGGATTGTGATCAGGGTTATGTGTTGTAGTAGGATTATGTATTGGAACAATCACATCTTCTCTTGTAAATACCTCTCTGTTATTAACTATCTTAGCCACCTAGATCTTAGTTTCCTTTTGTACAGGACAATTAGGCGTTATATGCCCATATTTCTTACAGTTGTCACACTGAGGTGGTTTCCACTCATACTCCACACATTGCTCCATCTGTTCTCCAGATTCAAATTCAAGAGTTATT
>CANYLF012059811.1:0-23740 GCA_948193215.1 Bocquillonia castaneifolia
AGCACACTCTTTCCCTACACGACGCTCTTCCGATCTAACAATATAGTGAAAGAGCCAGTAAGAGAAAGAAATCCAGCAATCAGCTGTAGATAAGAAGGTTTTGCCTCAGAGCCTGAGTCATGACTAGCAACTGCGGCACTGTGTGTTCAGCTGCGGGGTTGAAGTGGTAGTCACCACCCGAACCAGCATCGGGAATGTCTTACAAGGTGTACACCCTGATTCCTCTTAAGAATATGAAAGGTTCATTGACCTTAGAGATTCAAGGATCAGACTTATCAATTCCAGAGCGTGATTCTTTACCCAATACTCCTAGTATTATACCAACCTTCATTCCTTCTAACAAAGCAATAAAACATACAACAATTATAACCTACATTTTACATATACACATGCAATAGTGAGTTTCTAATAACAAACAAGAGTTAATTTTAATGATTACCAACCATTAATTATGATTAATTTACATGCATAAAGTGATAATAAACACATAACAACCAACATAGCAACACAACCTAGGGTTTCTACCATTTTAGACCTAAAATGATTACCAAATAAGCATTATTAATCAATTTCATGCAATAATACATCTAAATAATTACGAAAGAGGGTTCGGAAGCCTACCTTCTCGCTGCATTCCACATGAAAACTACTATACACAAACAATCTCTGCAACCGAAGAAACAACAAAGGGACCAACGCCACTTGCCCACAGGTGTTTGGGCCCAACGCCACTCCTGCTTGTGGCATTGGTTTCCAGATAGAGAACAGAGAATGCGATTTGACAAAAAAATGAAGTTTTCGGGTTTACCAAGCTCAAAAAACACAAGTAGAGAAATGAAAATGCATAAAACAATCACCAAAACACATTAAAATACATGAAACATGGCAAAACAATTTAGATCTAATCAAGACATGTATAAAAATACAAAAAGATGCAAACTTTACAAGTAAAACATTCAAAGATTACAACTTTGCACAAAATAAACGTGTTTATGCTTTAAAATGATGTTTATAATTCAGATCTGACATAGAAACATCATTTAAAAACCTTTAATAACGAAAAGACACAAACTTTACACATAAAACATTAAAGGATCACAACTTTATACTTTAAACATGAAAAAGATGCAAACTTTATGCAAAAAACATCAAAAAGAAATAATTTTTAAAGATAAAACATGTAAAAGATGCAAACTTTATTCATGAAACAATTAAACAACAGAATTTCACATGTTACATGCAAAGAAATAAACTTTATTCATTAAAACATAGAAAGAAAACAACTTTACACAAAAAGATGCAACCTTTTACGCATTATAACTCAAAACATGATTCTTATGCAAAAGAAACAAACTTTATGCAAAAGAAATGATTTTTACATGATAGATCATGGAAAGAACAGATTTTTATGCATGGAAAACATTTAAATAACATCAAACAATGCATATCTAAACATACAAACACATAAACATGCAAAAAGAGGCAACTTCAAGCAATTATGAAACATGAACATGGCATTTTATTAATGGCATTTAAATCAAATCAACATGCAAAAATGTTATTTAATAAACATGCAAGCAAAAGAATACAGCATTAAAAGAACACATTTAACATGTTTTATAATATGCAAAACATGGAAACATGTAAAGAAAGAATGAAAAACAAAAGAAAAGATGACTTACCTTTCAAGGATCAACTTGAAAGCTCTTGATAACCCTCAGATCTAATTTGAGTGACTTTTGTGTTGCTTTTTATTGATTAAGAGTTACTGGAGACTTGCTTCAATGGATTGGAAACTCAAAACCACCTTTGAATGCAAGAATCAAAGAGTTTTTAAGCTTGTAATATTGAAAAAGTGAATGTAGTATGGTGTTTCTTAGCTATGAGTGAGTTTAGAGTGTTGATATCAGAAATCAAACCCTAAAATTTTATGCTCTGGCTGCCTCCCCTAAAACCTAGTTTTAGACATCTATTTATACCCGGTTTAGCTTAAAACTTAAGCCAGGGTTACCACAATCAATTTTCTATTGAAACTCATTGACTTGAGCCTAAAGCAAAGGATAATTTGGATAAAAAAAAATAGCCCTCCAGAGCTTTGGGACGCGTGTACGACTCATACAGGCCATTCCGGGCCGAAACATGTTGAAAACAGGCTTTCTACAGCTGAGATCGCCTGACTGGCATTGGGGGCCCAATGCCAGTCTTCCTTGTGGCGTTGAGCTCAATGCTAGTCTCATGAGTGGCATTGGTCCCAACTCTAGATATTCCCTTTTCTCTAGGAATTTCAGGATCTCATAGAACCACGGCTTCTCCTTTGGTCCATTCACAATCATTACCCATTCTCCTTGGTATCAGGGAATTCTAGCTCTACACATCACTAGAGATTTCATAGCTACATCTCTAGGATTGTCCCACATGGATGCCAGAGTCGCTAAAGCATCCGCCATTTGATTCTCCTCCCTTGGCAGGTGTGCAAAGGTACAATTAGAAATACTCAGGGTGAGAATTTAAATGTACTCCGCATAAGGCTTCAGCTTCTCATCTTTTACTTCCCAATTTTTTGAAGCTTGGTTAATGATCAACATTGAATCTCCATACACTATGAGGTTCTTGACACCTGCTGCAATAGCTACTTCTATCCCAAAGGCACATGCTTCATATTCAGCCATGTTATTAGTGACTCTGAAATGTAACTTTTTGGCCAAAGGAATACTTTCACCTTTAGGCGTGATTAGGATTGCCCCCACTCCAGTTCCTTTGTGGTTCACAACTCCGTCGAAGTACAGCTTCCATTTGTCTGCCTCTATCAGATTAAGTGACTCGTCTGGGAATTCATACTCCTATGTTTCTTGCCCTTCTAATGGATTAAGAGCTAGAAACTAGTCATGCTGGTAAGATGTTCAATTAGCAGATAAGCCGAAAAGAAGAATTTTACCTTTGCAAGCATCCTGGGTGACAAAGGCAAAGCCAGGAGGCACCTTGAACTCAAGAAAGAAGTGTAATCCTTAGAGCGACAGAGAAAGGATGTACACTCAAAGCCATCAAGAGCTGTATCCAAGGAGTGGTTCATCAGCTCATGTCCCTAGTACATCTTAGTGGGTGGATCGTGGGGCCTCCTGCGAAAGCCGGCCATATACTGACGCCTAGTCCTCCCACCCAGAAACCACATCCTAAGTCCTGGACCCTTCAGAAGAATCCTTAAATAATCCTTAGGCAAGGATGAAATGACATAAGGCGGCAATCCCTCCATCAGGCCCATCCATTCCCTGTCAAGCTGAAAAGAAAGAATCAAGGTAAGTATTTCAAACTCAGGTTAGTTGCTTTGAGCTAACAAGTTTGTTTTCATTTATTTTACCCTAGAAGCAGTCAGCGAGTTAAGGAACATGCGATGGCCATTAACATCAGAGGCATGGATGCACAATCACTATAAACCCTAGCGTCTAAGGACAGGGAATGTATGTCAATGCTCCAACGGGAAAAACTGGCAGATCAAGCCTAACTCAATAGCCTAAACCTGTAAAAGAAAAGTCAGAGGGATATAAGGCAAATAAAGCACTCAAAAGAAAGCAAAAGGTAAAGCAACTCACACAAGTGGCATGCTAGAAGCCACAATACTTCGCAGCACCGCGAGATACTCTATCCATGTAAAGGTATAGATAGGCCAAAGTGGGGGAGCCCCAGTCATACCCGCTCATCTAATCAAAATCCCTGAGGCTAGGGATGAAATGTAAGCTGATGGTAGAGTTTTTATTACAGAAGATAGTGCTACCCAGCAAGTACAGAATAAAGACTTGGGCCATCTAGTCAAATCTCCAGTCAAACTCTAGCCTATATCTCGAGAGGTGTCTAGCCAGTGCATCCATATAGAGCTTCTTGGAGCTCTTCCTCCCTGGGACCATACCCAACATCCTGAAGATATACTCATTCTAAACATCACGATGTATAGAGTATATCCCACCATCCCAGAAAATCAGTTCACCTGCACAAGCTAATCCAATGATAGTAGAAAAAGAAGCTGGAGATAAAGTATACTCCCCACATGGTAGCTGAAAGGTGTGGGAAGTATCAAACCATCGCTCCATCAACGCCTGTATGGAACGGCGATCACAGCGAGAACTCACAGGCTCATCCACATTCTCAAGAAATGTGGAAAGTAGAGGGCCAAATCCAGCTTGCAACATTAGGGCCTGCACACCTAGAGATTTTTGACAAAATTCACAATGCCCAGTCAAATTTCAATCAAAATGAAGAATTTGGACACTTACCCGGTCTCTAATCGAGCTGCAAAGATCAAATCTGGCATTGGAAAGTGGAGAAATCCTTCCTCCTCTTTGAATTCCACCCGGATTAGCTTTTAATAGTTCCTCCCTAACCTAGAAGAGGCTAATTGGGTTCCACACGGGTTCCAAGTCTGGATCTTCAACCATTTTGCTTTTTGTTTGGAGAGATTAGGTTAAGAAATGAAGAAATGAGAGAAATGAAGTAATGAAGAAATGAGAGAAATGAAGTTTTGGGTAAAATTTTTCAATTTCTTTGCAAAAATAAAAGCTGCCCGCCACCTTTAAATGCAATTTGGCTAATTACTATTTTGGTCCCAGAAGAGAATTTTCAAATAAGGACAGAAGTTTGGTTGCAAATAGGTCCTAAAAGGCTAAAGGAGGCCAATTTGAGTCCAATTAGGGGCAAATTTCAGAGGATTAGTAGGAATAGCAGTCAATTATAGTCAGAATTATAGAGAATGATAGAGGATTACAGAAGAAATGATAGGCACTATAGAAAATTTCTTTTTCGGAGATCTCTTTTCTTATCCAAATTTATAAGATGATTGAAGTGAGTATGGATATATAGACGGTCATTTTATTTCAGAAAGATAATTCTTCCCCAGTGAGAGTACTGTCAGAAATATTTTGAGAGAGTTTTCCTTTCCCCAACAGAGTCATTTCAAGCACAATTCTCTCAATGAGTTTGTATTCCCCAGTGAAGTTATTCTGATTAATAATCAAAGAAAGAAATTCATTTCTCAAGGCAGAGTAATTTTATAGAGTTATTCTGGCAAAAGAGGAAACATCCCCAGTAAAGTCCAGAAGATTCAACAGAAGATTTAACAAAATCAGAGTATAAGCAGCTGAGGTGAGTGTCTAAACTCTATCTCTTTTAAAATAATAACTCGTCCATGCCAAACGCCAATAAGGCCAAATGCATTTCATGCTAAACGCTAATAAGGCCAAACGCATTCCTTGCCAAATGCCAATAAGGCCAAACGCATTCCTCGCTGAAGGCCTATAGTGCCGGATGCATTCCCTGTTAAAGGCAATAAGTGCTGGAAACAAACCAGATCTGGTCTTGTTTTAAAACGAGTGAGATCAAAACCTTGTTCCAAATATTTGGAGCAAAATGCAGATATTTCTCCTCTGAAGTTGAGTCTAAGCAGTCGAGGTCTTAGGCAAAGCTTCATTAATCCCCCATGGAAGTTGGGTCTAGGTAGCCGAGGTCCTAGATAAAAATTTCCTTCTAGTATACAAGCCAGAAAATAAAATAGTCCTTATGGAGTTGAACCAAGGCAGCTGAGGTCCAAGGTAAAGCTTCAACCCCATGAAGTTGTGTCTAGGCAGCTGAGGTCCTAGATAAAGCTTCATCTTGGTATCCGAGCCAGGAAATCAGATGTTTCCCATGGAATCAAACCAAGGCAGCTGAGGTCCAAGGTGAAATTTCATTTGGAACAAAACCCTGGTGTCCGAGCCAAGAAAATTTGAGAAATCCCCAGGGAGTTGATCAAGACAGCCAAGGTCCGAGATCAAATTCCTAAAACCCTGACAGCCGAGTCAGGTAAATCCCCGTGGAGTTAAGCCAAGGCAGCCGAGGTCTAAGGTTAAGCTTCGCACACCGAAGTCGAGGTACGTAATTCTTTCCAAAAATTTTGTGTTTTGGCGTTGTCATCATTTTCCATATTATTGGATAATACTACAAACCTCCGACAAAGCGAGGGAAAACTGTTAACACCTAATTTTTAACAAAAGAATACGAAAGCGGCTCGGAGGCCCAGTGATGATCGTTCATGTTCTAAGTAGCATGAATTGAGTTGACATTACTTTTTAAAGATTATAATTACTTCATTTTGAGTGTTTTTTCAAGCTTGTATAGCACGTTTTTCTCCAAAAATCCGGTTTTGAGCATAAACGATGCATTTTTCAGACAGTTTTCACCATAAATTTTTCTACAAGTGTCCAAATGACTTGAAATTTTACTAGTTGATAGTTGAGGCCATTGTGAACATTTTTTCAGTTTTAAGTTTTCACAAAATCAGACTTTTGGAGGCCCAAAAACGACAAACGCCACTCTGACGAGTTGAATTGGGCCCAACGCCACTCTTCCCAGTGGAGTTAGGCCCAACGCCACTCACATGACTAGCATGGGGCTCAACACCATAAGGAAGACTGGCGTTGGGCCCCCAACGCCAGTCACTCATTTTCAGCAATAAAAAGCCCATTTTCGGGCTGTTTCGGCCCGGAATGGTCCGTACGACTAGTACACGCATCCCAAAGCCCTAGAGGGCTATTTTTGTCCAAAAAACCCTTTGCTTTAGGCTCAATTCATTGAATTTTAGTGGAAAAATGATTGTGGCAACCCTAGCTTAAGTTTTAAGCTATTACGGGTATATAAACCGGTCTGAAACTAGGTTTCAGGGAGAGGCAGACATTCCATATGAATTTTAGGGTTTAGTAATTCATGTTAATGCTCTGAAATTCATTCATAAGCTAAAAACACTTTATTTTACATTGTTTTCACATCACAAGTACAAAAACTCATACAAATTGCATCTTTTCCATAAAAGAGGGGGTTTTGAAGCTTTTAGTTCATTCAAGCAACATTCCAGTAGCCTTTAATCAATAAGAAGCAACACAAAAAGTCACTTAAATCAGATCTGAGGGTTATCAAGCGCTTCTAGGAGATTTCTTTAAAGGTAAGTTACTTTTTCCTTTGCTTTTTTTGTAATGTTTCTTTGCATGTTTCATTCTTTGCATGTCATAAACATGTTGAAAGTAGTGTAATGTTGCTGTAAGCTATTGCTTTGCATGTTTAAATAATGTTTTTGCATGTCGCTTTGGTTTAAATGTCATTATATGCCATGTTCATGCTTAATAATTGATAAAAATTGTTCCTTTTGTATGTTTGTGTGTTCACATGTTTAGCTCTGTAATGTTTGGTGCTATTAGCATATTCTTCATGCATAAAATCCATTCTTTTCATGTTTTATTATGTAAAAATTGTTTCTTTTGCATACAGCTTGTTTCTTTTGCATAAAAATCTTTTCTTTTCAGTTTTAATGCATAAAAATTGCACCTTTTTTATGTTTTGTTATGCAAAATTGTTTTCTTTGCATGTTTTGGTATGTCATATTTCAGATTTAAAATCATTCAATGACATGAATCCTTTTTTTATGCATAAAGTTTGTGTCTTTTGCATAGATTATGTGTAAAGATTGAATCTTTTGACGTTTTGCATGTAAAGCTTGCATCTTTATTGTGTTTTATGCATGCCATGTTTAGATTTAGGTTGTTTAGCCATGTTTCATTCATTTTCATGTATTTTGATGCTTGTTTTATGAATTTTTGTCTCTGTATGTACATTTAATGGGCTTGGTAAACCTGAAAACCCTATTTTCTATCAAATCGTGCATGCTGCATGTTGTCTGGTAACCAACGCCATAAACAGGAGTGGTGTTGGGCCTCAGCACCTATAGGTGAGTTTCGTTGGGCCCAAACGCCAGTCCCCTTAGTGGCGTTGGCCCTTTTTGTTGCTCTTTGGTGCTGTTTTGTGGAGATCGGTTGTGTATAGTAGTTTTCACGTGGAATGCAGCGATAAGGTAAGCTTCTAAACCTTCTTTGGTAATTATTTAGATGTTTGTATGCTTGAAAATGGTTAATAATGTCTATTCGATAATCGTTTTAGGTCTAAAATGGTAGAAATCCTAGGTTGTGTTGTTGTGTTGGTTGTTATGTGCTTATATCACCTTTTGCATGTAAATTAACCCTAGTAATGGTTGGTAATTCTTAAAATTAACCCTTATTTGTTATTAGAAACTCACTATTACATCTGTCTATGTAAAAAGGTAGGTTATAATTGATGTATGCTTTTTATTGCTTTGTTAAAGGGAATGAATGTTGGTATAATAGTAAGAGTGTTGGGTAAAAATCACGCCGGGGAATCGATAGGTCTGATCCTTGAATCTCTGGGTCAATGCATCCTTCATATTCTTGAAAGGAATTGAGATATACACCTTGTAAGACATTACCAAATTAGCATTAATAACCAATTTCATGCAATAAAACCACTAGATAATTACCAAAGAAGGTTCAGAAGTTTACCTCATTGATGCATTCCACGTGAAAGCTTCTGTACAATCGAAAGCAAGCCCATACACTACTGATCCAAGCATAACGCCACTTGTGGGAGTGGCATTTGGACCCAACGCCACTTGCCAACGCCACTCTTGACAGGGGAGTTGGTTGCCAGAACCAACTAGAAGGCCCAATTTGATTAAAAAAAAACACGATTTTCGGGTTTACCAAGTCTAAAAAACAACCAAACAACAATAGAAATTCACTAAATAATCATCATAATACATGAAACATGGAAAAACAACGTAGATCTATTCATGACATGCTTAAAACACAAAAAGATATAAACTTTACAAGCAAAATATGCAAAAGACGCCAACTTTACACATAAAACGTGCAAAAGATCCAAACCTTATACTTAAAACATCAAAACAATACAGTTTCACATATTAATACACAAAGAAAAAAAGTTTATGCATTAAATCATACAAAGATAACAACTTTATGTAATAAAACACAAAAGAAACAACTTTATGCATTAAAACTCAAAAGAAACTATTTTTATGCATTGAAATACAAAAGAAATGATTTTTATGCACTAAAACATGAAAAGAAATCATTTTTATAAATTCAAAACATGGTCATGGCAATAAATAATTCTGATTGAAATAAAACACATAAAAACTTGCAAAAAAACAACTTTTATTATTTATAATGTATGTACATGGCATTTAATGGCATTTAACAACACAAACATACATAAACATCCATTAATCATGAAAAACAGAATATTATAGCAAAGAAACACATAAAAACAGAGTATCACGACGTGCAAATCATGAAAAACATGAAAAAAAATAATAAAAAACAAAGGAAAAGATGACTTACCTTTCAAGGAATCAATTTGGAAGCACTTGAGAACCCTTAGCTCTAGTTTAAGTGACTTCTAAGTTGCTTCTTAATGATTAACAATGGCTAGAATGCTACTTCAATGGATTGAATACTTCAAAACACCTTTGAATGCAAGAATATGTCAAGTTTCAAGAAGTTTTAATGTTAAACCATTGAAAAAGTTAAATGTTTTGTTGCTATGAATGAATTTAGAGTGTTAGTATAAGAAACTAAACCTTAAAATTCGTGTAGGCTGCTATCCTCCTCCCAAAAACCTAGTTTTAGACGGGTATTTGTAGCCGAATTATCTTAATTATTAAGCTAGGGGTAAGAGCATCACTTTCCTAATAAAAATCAATGACTTGAGCTTAAAGCAAAGATTATGTCAAATATACCCTTACAAAGCCTTGGGATGCATGTACAGCTTGTACAGGCCATTCCGGGCCGAAATAGGTTGAAAGCGGGCTTTTTATGCTGAAAATTGTGTGACTGACATTGGGGGCCCAACACCAATCTTTCTTGTGGTGTTGAGCCCAACGCCAATTTTAGAAGTGGCGTTGAGCCCAACTCCACTTGGAAGAGTGGCATTGAGCCCTATTCCACACTAAAGAGTGGCATTGGGCCTTTTTGGGCCTCTAAACATTGGATTTTACAAAAACGTATAAAAGAGAAAACATGCAGAATGGTCTAAACTATCAATCCTTAAAATTTCAAGTCATTCTGATCCTCATAGAAAAAGTTATGATAAAAACTATCTAAAAAATGCACTGTTATGCTCAAAACAGAAGTTTTGGGTGAAAACATGCTTTCAAAGCTTAGAAAATGATTTGATTGTGGCTATGAAATCCTTAAAAAGTAATTGTCAACTCAATTCATGCTATTTAGGACATGAATGATCATCACTGGGCCTCTGAGCCGCTTCATCATTCCTGCATCCAAAAATTAGGTGTTAATAGTTTGCCCCTGCTTTGTTGGAGTTTTGTAGTATTATCCAATAATATGGAAAATGATGACAAAGCTAAAACACAAAATTTTTGAAAAGAAATCTATACCTCGACTTCAGTGTGCAAAGCTTAACCTTAGACCTTGGCTGCCTTGGTTTAACTCCACAGGGATTTAGGTGTTTAGACCCTCCTGACTCGGATATCAGGGTTTTGTTCCAAACAAAGTATCACCTTGGACCTCAGCTGCGTTAGCTTAACTCTATGGGGAACAATTGGTTTACCTAGTTCAGCTACCAGGATTAAGTTTTGCCCCGGACCTCGGCTGCCTTGGCTTGACTTAAAATTGATCAAAGCTTCATCTAAGACCTCGGTTGCTTAGACTTCACTCCATAGGGAATATGATTTTCTACTATTTTTTATCATTTTCTTTGTAATTCTCTGTCATTCTCTATCATTCTAACTATAGCTGCCTATAATTTTTGATAATCTTCTGAAATTTGCCCCCAGTTGGACTTGATCTTTCGACTTGCATGCTCCCGAGTGTGGTCTTTAATGTCTTTATCATTAACGGCATTAACTTTATTTGTCATTCATGTGCTTTTCCTTGTGGCTTTTTACCTGGTAGAGATGTATGCATGTCTTGCATGGAACATATTTTTGCTTAATTTAGAGCATGTCGTGTGCTTGCATGTAACACATATGAAAGCTAATGCATATTGCATGTTGTATGCATGAATTCCTATGCTAAAACTGTGTCCTATAGGTGTATGATATGTTGTGATTTATGCTACATGAAATGCATGAAGTTGTGGATATGGAATGTTGTGCATAGAATCCTCCTAGATTCATGAAAATCTATGAAGATCATCAAGATGTCTGTAGAAGCCAGTAAAGGACACAATGGCATTATAAGGGGCTGTGTTGACTTGACTGATGTTGAGATCAACCCCTGAACTATAGATTTTTTCCATGGTGGAAACTTGATAGTTGCTGTTGTGCTGGATCGGATTACACGGACCAAGGACTTGCCCCCGAGCATTTTAGTACTATTTTGAACAGTACAAGCTTAGGACTTGCCCCCCGAGCATCTGGTAGTACATTGGACGATACAGGCCAAGGATTTACCCCCTGAGTATTTGTTCAAGAGCCGATTGATAGGGCGAATGTCTTGTAAAAGCAGCTTTACTGAATACACCCTTATTGGTCTCATATCTGACTTACTTTATTTGTCCAATGTTTTCTTTTCTAGCTTGAATGCAATGACACTAATCACATGATAAGCAAATTTGAAAAAAACTCAAAGTCAATCTTTATTCTTTTAACAATAGTACAAAATTATACTTTACTCACTACATAAGACATTACTGCTATCATAAACCAAAAAAATTCATTTTCAGAAAAATTCAATTGACGATAATGTTAATGAAAAAGCTATCCAAAACCAAATCAGAGTGAAAATCATTTTTCTTGCACATTCCAATATGAATACAATCAACTCAACACTCTTACAGTTCTTACAAAAACTCTCTGGTGTTTAGGGGGTCGTGTTTACACTCAAGTCAAAGCACAAGAAAGTTCAACTATATGCTTGCCTCTTAATCACAAGTCCTCCACTTGAATGTATTGGAAGTACAAATCTGAGGGTCTTTCATTTGGTTGTAATGGGGCTTAGGTAAGGTAGGATTTTAGAGGAAGAAAAGGGTAAATGCACTATTACTCCTAGAATTTCAACTTGTGAATGGATGCATTCCAACTTGCATTACTTGCCAAGAGTATTCAAAATAGGAACTACATCAAGGATGCTCATAGCTCTCATTTTCCTTTTTTCACTTTTTTTCTTTTTTTTCAATTTTTTTTTTTTTGCTTTTTTTTTCCTTTCTCTTTTTTCAAGCATTTATTAAGCATTTTCTTTCTCTTTTTTTCAATCACTTTTTTCATTTTGTTTTTAGAGCAAGCAAGCTCACAATTTCATTCATGACCTTCTTGACAAAGCTTTTCCAAGGAATGCTTTAGCATCATTCAATCACTACACAAGTTATTAACTTAGTGCATAATAGGGTTGAAAAGAATAGGGAAGATTTTCAAGAAAGGCTCAATCGGGCTAATTGTTATTGGCAAATTTGAAAGTCAAAGAAAAGGGAAATGATGGCTCAACATTGGCTTCCTGGTGGAAAACGGGGTGGGCTTTTAAGGCTAAGAGTTTATCTTAAAATGCCCTCTTTATTTTCATATTTCCAATAATCGTGCGGATTTCAAATGTATACCTAGGCAAGTTATAATGAACATTTCCTATGCAAGACACTCTCAACAAGAAAAAAAAAAAGGGAGCATGAAGTGATGAATGCTCATAAAGGCTCAAGAGCTCACAGGTTTTGGAACTATGTTGAGAATCTGGTATTCATATCAAAATAAATGCGCTTAAAACGGGGAATTTGAAAGCTTGATCATTAACACTTACTTTGAAAACTTTTTTTTTTTGCAGGAATAACATAAAATGGAGTAAGTAGTTCATGTTCCTTGTGTATTAATGTTGAACAACCAATTATGAAATGAATTGAAGTTAAATAAGCTCATAATATTATTAATGAATTGCAATCGTGCTATTGAGAAAAACATTAACAAAATAAGGTGAAACAGATGTCCTATCATTGACCGAAAGGGTCATTATTGTGCTAAGCTAAATGAGGCAAATCCTAGACACTTGATGAAGACATGGATGCTCTAGTTTGGTGTGGTGATGCCCATTTACTCATCTGAGTCATAATCTGAATCTCGCTCCCCTGGTCCTTCGAAAGCTTTTGGCAGAGGCTCATGCTTCATGGCTTCAATTTCCTCAACTTGAAGTTCATCATCGTATAGCTTATCAAAGCTTCTTGGGTTCATCATTTGCAAGTTTTCCACCCAAGCTGGAAGGACATTTCGAACCACCATTCGGACTTGATCCTTTTCGGATGGCTTGTTCTCCATAAGGGCATCTTTGTTTCTCCATCTAGTGAGGAATTTTGAAAAGGACTCTCCATCTTTTTGCTTCGTCATCTCCAAGTCTTGCAACGAGATTTCTAAGGTAGCATTGTGAGAGAATTGCTCCCTAAAAGCCTCGTTGAAAGTCTTCCAATTAGCTTGAGTGGCTGTTGATTGAGCATGGTACCAATCTAAAGATATTCCTTCTAAAGAGAGTAGGAACAACCCAAGCTTCTGCTCGACATTCAAAGGAGTGGCGGACATGGTTGTGATGTATTGCTTAAGGTGCATCCTTGGATCTCCAGCTCCATTGAACTTGGACACATCGAGCATCTTGAATTTGGAAAGGAGGCCAGCTATGCCTTGCAGACTGAGGTTGTCAAAATTAATGTCTTTAACTCTCACTAACTCCTGGAGTTTTTCCATCGTCTTAGTCAAGGCATTGACAGCCTTAAGCTCAGGCCTCTTTTCAGGGTCATCTTCTTCCTCACTAGTGCTATTCCGGTCATCGTTCCTACGATCATCCCGGCCTTTCAAGGACTTTCTTGATTCCATTCTCAACCATCTCTTGTAGAGCTTTCAAAAGGTCATCATTCAGTCCAGCCATCGTGCTTGGGGGGAGTCGGAGTTGTGTGGTGTCTTCTCTTATGGATTTCTAACAAGTCGTGCACCCTGCCTTGTCCAAGATTCACTAGGAGGATTTATGTTGCTACAAGATAAGGGGTTAGCATGCTTTTGACATGTCTATGCAAAGATGCATGAATGCATGTATGTATGAATGCAAGGATTACAAGGGGACACAAGTAGCAAACGTTAGTCAAACACACATACTACCAAGTTGTAGACCTTCCAACCTTATTTCTCCCACACACATGTTCATTTGGCAAGTCAACATTTCTAGGAATTGGCTTGGGCCATCGCATCAACGGGGGATGTTATTGCCGACGTAGTATGCACATTTGCACACGAAAGAGACTCTCAACATACAAACCAAACAACTAGTCCTTGTCATGCCCCTATCACATGTCTTTGCTCTCAATGAGTCCTTGATGTTTCCTATGCTCTAGGGTTGTTTTAACATCGGTTAGGTACAGTTAGACCAACACACCAACATCCCTTCCACATAAGTAGTAGTCAAGGTCACTCTTCTCAAATCCTAACTGATCCTATATATATTGTAGGGCTTCATTAGTCAGGTACAATTAGACTAACACTCGACACCCCCATAGGTAGCAAGTAGTGGTTTGATTCAAGGGCAATAACACTAGACCAGGTCAAAACAACGACTTCATGGCATCACATAACAAAGCAATCATTTGGTAACTCCTAAAGGAAGTTGCTACAGTCATTACATGGCTTCGGTCAGGTTCGACTAAAAGAAGGCTCCCATAGAAGGTGAATTCCCATTAACCATCTCCCTTTTTCAAAAAAGGTTCAAGTGATGGTAGGACACTCAGCTTTGAATTTCCCATTAATTATCACCCATTAACCATAACTAAGATGGTAAGCAATAGTAAGACAATTCATCGACTATGAGTGGTAGTCACTAGTTTTGCCTCCTATGAAGAAATCTTATAAATCATAGGCGACTCGACCAATGGTACCCGCGAAGTGGGGTGTTTTGATGCAAGAATAAATGCAAAGGAATTAGAGTTTAGCATAATAAAAAGAGTATTTGTAATCACTTAAATCATAAGTCTGTCTTTCAAAGGTCCCCAATGGAGTTGCCAAACTGCAGACAAGGAGGGGTTGCCTCAAAGCCTGAGCAATGACTAGCAACTGCGGCACTGTGTCTTCAGCTACTGGGCTGAAATGGTAGTCGCCACCTAAAGTGTTCAACTACATAAGGACATGACCTAGGCCAAAAGTCATGATCCTTTAATAATAAAATCAATTTCTCATTTACTTCCTAAAATAAAATAATGTATTTTCCAACAATCCCCCACATAAATGGAAATTGTCGAAACATGCATAAAATGATGCAAACTTAAGAGAGTGGTTTTAAGAAATAAGTAGCATAAGGCAAGGTAGCTTTCGGCTTTGAACCTCCCGTAGCAAATATTATCGGATTTACTTGGCTAACCAGTGAATGCACGATGTCTTGAACTGTTCAGTCATTGATGTAAACCACGACAATAATATTTACACAACATATCTCTAACCATTATTCAATTCTCACAATTGTGAACATATGGCCCTAAACAACTCCCAGTTTCATGAATGCTCTAGAGAATCCAGCCTTAAAATTCTTATAAAATCAGCCCCAATTTTACACTCACATAGGTGATTCATAGTACTCTCTATGAATCATTAAAAGCAAAGTTTATCCTAAAACACACTAATTAATAGTGCCCTTTTTCATCATAGAAATGGGTAGGAGTTTACTCCAAAGTGCTTAAACAAAGTTTCATAATTTCGTTGTCCTTTTTGAACCTAGATCTTAGGATTTCCAGTCTACTAGGTTGGGTTACCACTATGAAAGCTCTTTAAATATAGGCTTTAATCCCATTTCCCTCAATGCACAATTTACTTGATCTCTAGACGAACCTTTAATAAGTGGATCCGCTAGGTTGTCTTAACACTTTACATAGTCAATGGAATAACTCCATCATCAAGTAATTGTTTAACCGTATTATGCCTATGGCGTATGTGTCTAGACTTGTCATTCTGCAAATAGCTTATCACTAATTACAATTAATACAAATTGTGGACTCTAACTTTAGCCAACAAGGAATATCCTCTAAAATGTTTCGAAGCCATTTTGCTTCCTCACTAGCTTTATCTAAAGCTATAAACTTAGATTCCATTGTGGATCTGACTATACACATTTGTTTTGAGGATTTCCAAGATATTGCTCTACCACCAATTGTGAATATATATATCCACTTATGGACTCTATGTTATGAGTAAGAAATTAAACCACCATAAATTTCTTTAATCTAACACCCTCCATGTGTTATGATTAAGAATTTAAACCACCACCAATTTCTTTAATCTAACAACCTAAATTTATATTTATTTCCTAAGAATTGTCAAGATTCTTAGTCCATTGAAATATAACAATACACATTATACATTATCCTTACAAATAAGGACTTAATTTTCTTAGAAAAAAGAATGATTGCTCTCAAGCATATCAAATTACCACCATTTAATTTTTTTTTTTTTACATCTTTATTTAACACCTTGATCCAATTCAAAGTTGTTACATAAAAAAAAATATCTTAGCATATCACCACCATTTTTAACTTTTGGTGCATTTTTATTTAACACCTTGACCGAATTCAAAGTTGTTAAATGGTGCATTTTTATTTAACACATTGACCCAATTCGAAGTTGTTAAATAAAAATCATCTTAACATATTACCACCATTATCTTTTGGTGTATTTTTATTTAACACTTTGACCTCATTCAAAGTTGGTAAATAAAAAAAATTAATTATCATCTTTTAAAATCCACCCATGAAAATTTATTGATAATTTTTTTATCAATAAATGTCACAAATATCATAAATTTCATGACAATATCATGAACTTTTACATGCAATGATCCCTTTCAGGGAAAAAAACATATCAGTCAAAGGGTTAAGATTGTTATACCCATTGATCACATACAATTGTACCCACCAATGTAATTGTTTTAATTTTTTTGTAACTAATTAAAAAAATACACAATGCAATTGTTTCGAGACTACATTAAATTCTCATACAATTCATTACCGTAGGCCACAATTTAATAGAATTATGGCAAAATAAAAGGTAAATTAATCAATACATGCAAACCAAGGCATAAGTATACATGTATGTTCATCTAAAATCATACAACTCTTAGAACATGCTGCAAACTTTAGATACGGTTACATCTATACCCACCTCTATTACTTTAACATCACCGTTGTTGAAGGAAAAAAATTCATAACCGTATGAAATTCATGCTTCTCAAAGAAAAAATAACTTCTCTTTGACAATTTTTTTTTAAATAGACACAACTTTTAAATTTTTTTTTCCTTTCTCGTTTCATACTAACTCTCTAAAAAACAACTATGAAAGCATGCAATAATGTTTCTATTTTTTTTCACTAATAACTCAAACAGTTGGTCTTTTCCAAACAAATATGGAAAAATGCACTCATAATAAAATTTACAAGATAAAATATTGACTGGAAGTTTTTTCTCTTTTTTCTGAAATTAAAACAAAAACTTCTTATGTTCATTTCATTAATACCAATAGAAAACACAAGCAGGTAAGGACCAAGAATTTAAAGGAGTAAAACAAATAAAAAAATATAACACAGCAAATGAATGAAGTCATTTCGTTATAAAATGCACTGGAGTCCTAATATCACATATTAAGACATATTTTTTTCTTTCACTTTTAAATAAAAGAAAAACCGACATGCATAATTGTTCTCAATTTTAACCAACTTTTCAAACAAACACATGATAACCAATATGAAACTTGCGAATTTTTTCTTTCTCAATTCTTTAGTTAATTTACAATCCTCTGATGCAATTAACAAAAGTGAAGTATAATGATCACCAAGAGTCGAGACAATGCATAATTTCAGACTTATTCAAAATGTAATGCACACTATGTAAAGACCACTGATACAAATACTATGTCCATAAACAAACCAAATTTTATCAACACATCTCGCAAATTCATCTTACGATTGTAGTATATGTAATTAAACATATATAAATAAGTGAATAATTATAATAATTCCATCAATTGATAACATAATAATCAAATCTTAAGGAAATAGAGATATAGAAAAACCTATGATTAAATTGCGGCTAGAGTTTGACTCTATGTCCTTAAGACGAATTTGTTCCCTACTGGTGCTCAAGGTTAATAACAATCGTCTCCCAGGATACAACGATTTTTTCCTATAATAGTAGCACTCGAAATTATAAGAATGGCGAATCAGAATAATGTTCACTCTCTTAAGATATGTGTATGACCATGAACTTTATAAATGAGAAAAGTTGTTCATCAATCTTTTTAAAAATTGTTATAAGATTTATATTTATATAGAAAATATACCAAAGGACATGACCTAGGCCAAAAGTCATGATCCTTTAATAATAAAATCAATTTCTCATTTACTTCCTAAAATAAAATAATTTATCTTCCAACAAGAAACACATAAAAATAGAGTATCATGACATGCAAATCATGAAAACATGAAAAAAAAAACAATAAAAACAAAGGAAAAAATGACTTACCTTTCAAGGAATCAAATTGGAAGCGCTTGAGAACCCTCAGATCTGGTTTGAGTGACTTCTAAGTTGCTTCTTAATGTTAACAATGGTTGGAATGCTGCTTCAATGGATTGAATACTTCAAAACACCTTTGAATGCAAGAATATGTCAAGTTTCAAGAAGTTTTTTGTGTTAAACCATTGAAAAAGTTAAATGTTTTGTTGCTATGAATGAATTCAAAGTGTTAGTATAAGAAACTAAACCCTAAAATTCATGTAAGCTACTGTTAGTATAAGAAACTAAATCCTAAAATTCGTGTAAGCTGCTGTCCTCATCCCACAAACCTAGTTTTAGACGGGTATTTATAGCCGAATTAGCTTAATTCTTAAGATAGGGTTAAGAGCATCACTTTTCTAATGAAAATTAATGACTTGAGCTTAAAGCAAAGGTTATTTTTGCCAAAAAATAGCCTTATAGGGCCTTGGGATGCGTGTGCAACTCGTACGGGTCATTCCGAGCCGAAATAGGTTGAAACCGAGCTTTTTATGCTGAAAATCGTGTGACTGGCATTGGGGGCCCAACGCCGGTCTTTCTTGTGGCGTTGAGCCCAATGCCAGTCCTAGGAGTGGCATTGAGCCCAACTCCACTTGGAAGAGTGGCGTTGGGCCCTTTTAGGCCTCCAAAAGTTAGATTTTGCAAAAAAAAGTATGAAAGAGAAAACGTGCAGAATAGGCTAAACTATCAACCCTTAAAATTTCAAGTCATTCTGATACTCGTAGAGAAAGTTATGATGAAAATCGTCTAAAAAATGCACTGTTATGCTCAAAACAGAAGTTTTTGGTGAAAACATGCTTTGAAAGCTTAGAAAATGATTTGATTGTAGCTATGTCAACTCAATTTATGCTATTTAGAACATGAATGATCATCACTGGGCCTCCGAGCCTCTTCCTCATTCCTGCATCCAAAAATTATGTGTTAACAAAACCTATTTTAAATTTTAATTTTTTAAAAAAAATTTTCTACCAACAAATTATTTTTGTCTTAATTTTTTGTGAATAAAATTGAAAAAATCATATAAAATTTACCAAAATAGTACCATTTTTTTGTATATTTGTCTTAAAAATATGTTAAATTTATTGGAATAATTATTGAAAAAGTTTTATTTATATTGTATATATTATTGAATTTATAATTTTTATTTTATAAATTTTGCCCTTATTTGATAAAAATCACAAGTTGGGGATCCAAATTGCAAAAAAAATGTGAAATTGTCATTATTTGAGTCCATGTTATAAATTTTAGATACCTGACTAACCCTATGTTGGTTTTTGAATCATTGACATGTGTATACAGACGTTGAGATATTTTTTGCATCATAAAATGATTTGTATGTTTATAAGTTAAATTTAAAAATTAAAATCAGTTAGTATATAATTTAAATTTTGCAACCCTTTATTTAATTAATTATGTGAAATCTCATGTGTTATGTTTATTGAACGTAATTAAATGAATGTACTAAACCAATTTTAATTGTATGATTTAAACTTAAAAGGTTGGCAAAGCCAAGCAAATATAGTGGGATGTTAAA
This sequence comes from Bocquillonia castaneifolia, assembly GCA_948193215.1. Classification (NCBI taxonomy): domain Eukaryota; kingdom Viridiplantae; phylum Streptophyta; class Magnoliopsida; order Malpighiales; family Euphorbiaceae; genus Bocquillonia; species Bocquillonia castaneifolia. The sequence continues at coordinate 19,928 of CANYLF012059811.1, forward strand.
ATAAAATAAAAGAAAAATATAGCGGACACTTGTTGCAATGAGAGATGATATAGAAATTAAAAAAAAAAAGATAAAAACTAGGTTTAGGTGACCAGAATTTACCCTTCCATTGGAGTTTTGGCTTCACCAGAATCATCCTTGCTAAATTTTCCAAGCATCTTGTCCACGTAGTGTGACTGAGTTAATATGAGACCATTAGGTGACCTTTTGATTTGGATGCTTAAAATTACATCCGCCAGTCCCATATTTTTCATGTCAAACCTTGAGTTTAACATATTCTTAGTAAGCTTTATCATTACTTCCATAATGAGTATGTCATCAAAATACAAACACAGGATTACATATCCATCATCACTAGTTTTGACATACACACATTTGTCACACTCGTTAATTTTAAACCCATTTGTAATAATGACATTGTCAAACTTTTTCTGCCATTGTTTTGGTGCTTGCTTAAGTCCATATAATGACTTCACCAATTTATATACTTCCCTTTCTTGTCTTAGAGCTACATGACCCTAAGGTTGTTCCATGTAGATTTATTTATTAAGATCTCCATTTAAAAAGGTTATCTTAACATCCATTTGATGAACCTCAAGATTTCGTGGAATAGCAATCCCAAGTATCATCCTTATAGAAGTTATTCTCGACATAAGAGAATATGTATCATCCATTTCTGTTAACTATCAGGATTTTAGTTAGAAACTAAATCCAGAAATAGAAATTAAAATTTTAAAAATTTTGTTTGTAATAACAGAAATAAACAATAATTGTTTCAAATAGAAAAATATTAAAATGTTTCAACAGTCTTGAAACAATCCTTTAAATTTCTTTGTTAGGGTGTCTTGTTCGTCTCGGATTATATAAGCTGATTCTATCTTAAGATTGTTACCAAAAATTATAATCCAATGAATAGAAAAGAAATGAAATGAAAAATACAACAAAGAAATAAACAACAGTAAAATAAATATTAAAACGGTACAAAACCTTCTACTGTAAATAGAACGGGAATTGGAAATTCAGTTGAGGCCTATGAAACACAGTTTCCTCAAGACATATTTGCCCTCTCCTCAATACTAGAGAATACATAGGACTCTATCTCTCAGGATACAACAACTCTAGTTAAACGCAACAGCACAACCGTAAAAAACTAATCAAACACAACCGTGCCTTGATTAACACCGGAATGCCTAAACAAAACTAAGAATTGTAGGAACTAGAATTTTCTAGTAAATGTGAATTGAGAGGAAAGGCCTTTTTAATTTGTAGGCAGAATAGAGAGACCAAAGGAAAAGAGGCAGACAATGAATTTATGGCATAATTAGAACTGGAAATTAATTAGCCTATAAATTCTGAAATTAAATGCCAAAAATGTTTTAAACTAAATGAAAAACAATTTTGAAATGTCCCTTTAAATGCCAAAAATGTTTTGAAACACCAAAAGACATTCCAAATATCTATTGAGAAATATAATTTGTGGGTCAAAAATGGCTGGTTCGGGACTAGTCCAACCGGTACGACATTCGCGTCATCCACATCGTGCGGGTGCATACAGTGCCAGTTGATTTGCACCCCCCCCCCCCCCCTTACGCACCAGAGAGAGCCTTCTAAGTACCCAACTTTACACAACTACTAAAGGATTCTAGCTTATAACCACTTAACAATCCTCACATTCTTTCAATGTGGATAAAGGGTTTTAAGCTTCTTTATTTTCTCAACAAACTTTTACAAGTGACTTGCTTTGAGCATCAATTTCTCATTCATCACATATTCATTTTGAGCATATAATATATCATTTTAAAGATCTCATGGAGTAGAGTACAAAACTATAACTCTTGTTCTTCAAAACTCCAATTAACTAATAAAAATTAAGCCTCAAAATTACAAAAAAAAAATAGTCATTTTTCCAACATATTTTATATCTATGAGTGCTAAAACTATATATAATATAACTCGTACGAAATTCATAATTTATCAATTTTTTATAAAAATATTTAAAAAAATTTATTAATCTAATATAATTAGAAATTTAAATAATATTGTTATTAATTTATAGAATATTTATAAAAAAATTGTATGATACTTTTAATTTTCCATAAATAATATATTTAATTAAAGTAGGAAATTAATTTATTTTTAAACTTATATAATAACATTACTTGATTATACTATTACAAAATTAATCTATATACACACACACAAAGAGGAGGAATGTCATACACACACACACATGAGTTCATGAATTTATTTTATTCTCCAAAAAAAATTACCTCATATTTACTATTAATATAATTAAATTAAACTATTTTCAAAAAAATATAATTAAATTAAACTACTAAACATTTATATTGTTAATTTTAATAAAATAATTGCCATCAAATGACTCAAGTGTGGGCCAAACTTAGTCTCATTGTGATACGAATCACCCTAAAATGGACTCGCTATTGTACTGGCATAGAGTCACCCATCATCCTAGATGGATAAATCCTAAGCTAACTAGGATTCAGGTATCCTGGGAAGGCTTAGACGACCAATGCTGAGTAGAATGGGACTCTATGGATGAGTTTGATAATGAGTTTCTCAAAAGTGCTTTAAGAGAAAAAATTTTATTTTCAAATTTTTTTTGTGTTTTCAAAACCACGGTTTTGTAGAAGCAGATAATTAGATACTTTTCCAAAACATAGGTTTGGCAAAAGCACTTCCTAAACATTTTTAAAAAATAATCAATTAAATAAAAAAAATTTCAAACCTGTGTTTGAACACCTAACCAAAATACCAAACGCACCTTAAGTCCACCTGCTCCAAATCAATCAATCCTATTTCCAAGGGGACTCTAGATAACTAAGGCTGGAAGACTCCACAATTAACTAGGGGAAGATTCCTACTTTAAGGGGTCAGACCCTCCATTATAAATGCCACATACCTTTAGGGTTCATGTATCCAATCTCATTCTAAGTTAATACATTGCTTTATTATTCTCCAAGAGCGACACTTACTTGATCATCAGAGTTATCACCCGAGGACCAGCCCAAGTCTCTCTTTGTAGATTCCAACAAGGCCCAGATGTTTAATTGGTACGACGAGCGTGGACTATCTTACATAATCTAGAGTAACAATGGCTGAAAATAATCCTCCTTTCAGATACATAATCCAAAGTAACAATGGCCAAAAACAATACTCCTTGCAGACTTTCATAAAATTTCTGGGCTCCCCCACGAGCTCCAATGGGTAACCTCTCCCCACGCCCAGCAGGGGTAGGAGTTCCCCTGCAACCTCCAATAAATGCTCCTAATCATTCAAGAGGGGCAAGAAATATCCCACCACCACCACCTCATTCTGGGTCCCACACCTAGTGGAGTCATTCTGCTTCCCACACTAGGTGGAGTCATCCATCCAAATGGAGGATATGTACCCCCCCCCCAAAGGGGATTATGAGCTTCCTCCTGATCCTCATGTTTGTAACAATAATCGAGGAGAAATTCTCCTAATAGAAGTCAAATTGTTAATGACTTAGAAGATGAAGTTAATAGCAGAGTTAATCTAAGGGTTGCGCAGGGTGATGTACAGAATGCAAATGACACCATTAACACTAATGTTGTCAAAGACATTATAACACGGGTTCTTAATAAGTTTACTGAGGTAGTGAATGATGTTAAGAGTTTTATGGTTGAGAGGGAAAAGAAGAAGAACCCCCAAGGCTAAAGGAATTCTAAGGGCATTCAAAGACCTAAAGACCCTTATGATGAATTAAATTATTTAGAAGAATTTGAACATGCCCAAATTTGGAGAGAGAAGCAGGAGGTGGGTGAAAAG
>CANYLF012060143.1:0-31930 GCA_948193215.1 Bocquillonia castaneifolia
TAACTATCTAATCCAACTCCCATACTTCTTTTACAATTAGCTCCTCAACTTTTCTTACAATCTAGTCCTTCAATCAATTCAACTCCCATCAATTCTATTTCACACAATTATACTTAATGATACACAATTAATAAAATGAACAGTCAAGGGATACTCCTCAATTAATCAAATATTACCATTTACCACCTCCAACTTTTATTTCTTTCAATTACACCCTTACTACTCATAATCATCAATGAATCAACCTCAATTAACAAAATCAACATACTAATGATGTTAATTAACCACTAATGCATGTAATTAAATTTGGGGATGTGACATTCCAAGTGGTGTAAGAATGAAGACTAAGCTAAGGAAGGGCCAGGATGTTTTGGCTTATGATAGGCCAATGACTCATTCACAAACAAAGAGGTTCAAAGATGCATTACTAAGCTTTGTGGAACTAATTTGTGGCAAGAATGACTATGGAGCAAATGGAGATGGCATTAATACAAAGATGGTTACAATGCTTGCATTTAAACAAGCATAAAATGAAAGTTTGACCACGTCAACAAAGTCAAAGTCAAAGTCAATGGTCAAAGGTCAACAAAGTCAATGGTTAAAGGTTAACAAGTCAACACATTGACTTAGGACATGTGGCGTTTGGACATATTTGGATTAGGACAAGCTTTGTCTTGGCTTAGGACAAGCCTTGTCTTGGTTTAAGACAAAGTGGATAGAGTTATCTATATGTGTTTTAATTCTTTCCTAATTTGATTAAAACATATCCTTATCAAGATAGGAATTATTTTATATCTTATTTTATAGTTTTCCTTATTATTTAGGATTTCTATTTTTATTAGGATTTGTTGTTAGCTTTTCTTGGAAACCAAGTATGCTTAGTTGGCCGCCAACCCTAATCCTTTTAGGCTAGGATTTGTGTTTTGTAAGCTCTATATATAAAGAGCATAGGGGGGCATGAAATTTACAACATTATTCAATAATATTTTCTCTAGTTTTTGCTTTATAAATCCTTTTAAGTCTTTAAGGTGTTCCTTATTGATTTCTTGAAATTAACCCAAGTTGATTAGATTAGTTTCACATTTACCTTAAATAATATATTAACTTGTTAGTTCATAGGTTGTTTGAGCATTCATCTAATTATAACCAGAGGGTTGAGCGGTTAATTGATAAGCTTGCTAGTTCTATAAAATTAATTGCAAACATTAAGTTAAATCTTAGGGTCAAACGAAATCAACAATATCGGTTTGCTTGCTATCTCTTAATAGATAGAGGGTTTATCACATTTTATTAGGTTAATTCAATCTAAATTGAGTTTGAACGTATCCTTTATATTTGAGTGAGCTGAATTTATCAATCCATTATTGTTGTTCGTATCAAAAAGCAGTAGTAAAAAATGCAGAAAATAGCAGTATAAAACTACAGTAAAGAATAACAAATAGAAGCAAAAAACTGCAGTAACAAGCTATAGATTACAGCATAAAAAAATTGTAGTTTAGAGGGAAAAAAACTGCAGCTTCTTTCAAATTTCAATAATAGAAACCTGCAATTTAACACATAACATTAAGATCAATCCATAAATCCAATCAAAGCATATTGTTCTGGCAAACAATAATTAAAAAATAAATATTCAAAGTGTTTAACAAGCATAATATGAGAAAAATTGCAAATTCAAACCATTAATTTAAAGTACAAATATCCCATAAACCTACAAGTCTTCTTAATCATCAATTGTGCAAAGAAGATGATCATCGATAACACAAGATGACTCTACAAAAAATAGAAAAAAATTAAATAAGGCGATGATTTCATTATCGAAGTATAATTTTCAAGGCAACAAAATACAAATAATTTTACCTATAGAGATTGACTCAAGTTGTTCCAAGATGCTAACAAGATATATAGGGTGAGTTGAACTTCTCAACCAATTTTGGGAACAAATGAGAGCTTCAACTAGTCTAGGAGTTAAAGCACTTCGAAATGAATTAAGCACATGACCTCCGGTGCTAAAAGTTGATTTTGAAGCAACGGTAGACACAGGCATAGCTAGCACATCCCTAGCTATTAAAGAAAGAATGCGATATTTGCTTGCATTTGATTTCCACCAACCTAACAAATTGTAAGAAGATTGAGAAATCTCACGAGCATCATGTAAGTATCTATCTACTTCAGATTTGGAATCTATACTGTCTTGGTCCATTTTTTGCTTCTTAAACAAAAAATATGCATATTGAGCTACATCTTGAAGATCAGTTTCCAAACTCAAATCCACAACTTGTTGTTCTGCACTTTTTTCCACACCTGTTGAAAGTTAAGATGCACCATAATTGTGAAATAATGACTCTAAAACCTTGTTCACCTTCTCTTTTAATTTGTTTGTAGTATCCTGGTCATAATAAATATTGTCAATTAAACAATTAACATAATCCAACTTGCACCTAGGATCAAGAGTTACCGCACTAAATAAAAAAATATTAATATTGTCAATGTTTACCCAATACTTCCCATACTTCACCTTCATATTCAAAGCCATTTGTTTCAAATTAGGATCATCACTTTCAACTTTTGAATTAATTAATCATCAAGCCAAGACAAAAAATCTTCTTCAAGTATTCATTACTAGTCACATGAAGTGAACCAGAAAAGCTCAAAGTGGTGTCATAGAAAACCTTAAGAAAAGGCAACAATGATCTAGCATACTCCTAATCTTCACTAGTAGGTACACCTTTCTTCAAATTAAGTTCTAAAACATACTTACTATCGGTGACCTCCAACAAGTCAAAGGCGTTTTCAAATTTTGAGGCTGCCTCTATCATCATGTATGTTGAGTTCCACCTAGTTTCCACATCTAGGCATACATGACTCTTGCTCTCTATCTTCTCCTCTTCTACACAATTATTGAACTTTTGCTCTCTAGAAGGAGAAGATCGCATACACTTTACTACATTTCTAATCCTCAGAATGGAGTCATGTAATTCACTCAAGCCATCCTTTGTAACTAAGTTCAATATTTGAACAACATATCTCATATATAAATAATCACCTTGCAAGACATTACCCTTCTAACTATTTAGCCTTCTTTTAAAATATCTTATGCATAAATCATTTAAAGATGCATTATCAACAGTTATAATAAAAACCTTATCAGTCGCCCAATTAATCAAACACCTCTCAACAACCATACCAATTACTTCCCCAGAATGACCAGCAATAGGACAAAAAGAAATAATTCTCTTATGCAATTTCCAATCATCAGCAATAAAGGTGTGCAATAAGACACATATAAGACATGTTTTGAATGGATGTCCATGTATCAGTTGTGAGACAAATTCTTGATGACAACTTTTCAAAAATCTTATTTAAAGTACCCATCTCTTCCTTATAAATATTATAACAATCTCTTCCTATAGTCCTACGTGAGGGAACTAGAAAATATGGTTGCATAATGCGACAAAATGCACAAAACCCCTCATGCTCCACAAAATTAAAAGACAACTCGTCAACAATGATCATTCTTGCAAGCCACTTTCTACAATCATCTTGATCAAACTTCCATTTAGCAAGATAATTTTCAATCCCCCCTCATTAAACTTTGGTGGAGGTGTGAAAGCTAAGGTCGCTTGAGTCTTGTCAGCATTATAAGGATAAAGTTTACACCTATACAAATGATTGCTTAAACAACTAGTACCACTAGCTGCAGAACAAGAAGGAGATCTAGTACAATACTTACATTTAGCTTTTATCTCATTTTTGTCATTATTCCTATCAAATTGATCCCAAACTCATGATTTTCCTTTACGCCCCTTTGAAGTTGTAGTAACATCTATAGAAATAGGTGCTCCCGTTACATCTTGGTCATCACTTGAGGGCATGGAAGCATTATTTGAATTTGAAGCAACAGGAAGAGTACTTGAAACTGATTCAGCAGTTTTTTCATTATCCCTGGCACTAGACATCTGATAACAAAACCAAACAAATAACAATTAGTTAATTAGCACAACAAATAGCAATTTCAGTAAGAGAAAACACCAAATATTTCATGTTCTCGCACTCCTTATGAATTAGATAATAAGCAAAGTTTTTAGCTTTAATTTTGTTTACCATATCACCCTAATCTCTAAATTTTTTTTATGTTGTATGTCTTACTCGGAGATTAGTAAGAAATAAAAAATTAAAATGATCAAGTCAAGTAAACCAAAAAAAACTCTAACACAACAGCAGCCTAATAATACTTAACAACTAGTAACAAAGAGTATTTAACTTAACATTCATAGCATATCACCAAAATAAATCAGTTTTAAAAAATAAAATAAATAAAAAAGAATAAAAATTGCCAGTAATTAATTATCAAAAAACTGCTAGTAATTAATTTGGTAGCAACTTGTTCCTTTAGTAGGCTCGTTTATGTTTTTTCTTGCTTTCTATATACCTAGTTTAGACTCAAACCACCCATCCAGCTATCACAATTCATGAATAACTCAAAAAACATTATGATGAAAAAGTCATTCACTAATACAGCTTTAAGTCAAAAATTCAATAAAATATTACATTTGAAAGTGGGACAATGTTGTTTTGGTCAATCAATGGAAAGTGATGGAAAGTTTCTTTCAAATGAAATTAAATAAAAAAAGCATGAATAAAACAGAAAGACAATGAGCAAATATGTAAAGTTTCTTTTTTAAAGTCAGATTCCAAAGTTTCTTTTTTGAATATCAAGCTCATGAATCGTATCAAACAATTGGTGTGCATAATCCATTTCTTTAACCTCATAAGTACAGTAAACAAAGCATGAATAAAACAGAAAGGACATGGAGCAAATATGTTAATCCAAGAAATAGATGTAGTAATAGAGCCCTAGGCCTATTATGTGAACATGGTATTTTGACTATTTATGATAATTTATTATTATTATGATTTGCATGTTTATTATATAATCATGTCCTTGAATAATATTATTAATTATTCTAAATGTCCCTAATCAGTTATTGTTGTGGGAATAACATTGAATTAAGATTAGTATGAAATTTGATTGATATTCATGGGATGAATATGTGTATGAGATACAAAATCAAATTTATATGTATTTCTTGAGAACAAATATTGGACAGACCTGCCTTGAGAATAATACATGGATCAAAGTCATAAGTTAATCTCTAGTAGTTATGTCATTAAATCCTTAGACCTGAGATCACTATAGTTCTCAACATGAGAAATATTGTGTTTTGACATAATCAAACATTTTCTTTAACCGAATGATTATAAAGGAAATGCTTGAACATAATAAGAATCATGTAGTGAGATATGAGTGATTAAGATGGAATTTGTCCCTTTTATTATAAGAGAGATATCTCTGGGCCCCTTGATGATTAAGACTGAGAAATGCATGGCCATGCTTAAATAAATTGATGTAGATCAATGTCATTTGTTTAGTTAGTCTAATTGGGTTTTGAGAGATAAAAGATAGAGCGATATAAGGTTGACTTTGTCCATGCCTTATATTCTATCGAGATATCGTGAGACAAAAGGATTATGTCATTAGCTATATTAAAGTTGTCTCGGATCATGAGTTTTTCATTTAACTTGGGTAGTCATAATGTCTTGCTATAGGCCACTTATGACTTGTAGGATCAAAATGTGATTTAGGCCTACTGCCAACGTTAATTAAACCTATAGGGTCGCATATTAAGAACAAACAATAATGGTTACAGTTTTATTACTCTCTGTAGTAATTTAAAATGATGAGTTTATTTTAAATTACAAATAATAATTAGTTGTTATTTAGATTCGAATTTAATTTTGAGAAAATTTAAATTCGTAATTTAAATTATAACAAGTAATTAATCAGTTATATTTTCTTATTGGATAAGGAAATAATCTGTAAAAGATTTTAATAAGGATTTGGTTAAAAATATAAATTCCTTATTTGATAAGGACTTGGATTTAAATTGTTATTATTTAAAAGGAGTTTTAAATAAATAATAATTAAAATTTATTTTAACCAAAAACCTAGCAGACTTATATATATACATATATGTATTATATGCAAGATGCTAATGTTTCTGTAAGCCGTCTTTTACCTTGCGAAAAATAAAAATGAAGAAAAAAAAAACCCTGATTTCATTTTGAGAAAATGAATCTGAACTAGCATTCAACAAGATCGTTCATTGTTCGTTCGTGTGTGGATACTTGTAGAGGGTGGTCATCTTTCAAAAAGGCAACACCTTTGAAGACCCGAATAAACCAAGATGCAGAATCTGAAGGCTCAACGAATTGAACTACAAAGGTAATTTTTGTTTACCCTTCCTTCGATTTTTATGAAACACATGTGATTCTTGGTGGGTTAAGGGATAAAAATTTTATTTTCCGCTACATTCATGTTCCAATTCAATTGGGATATTCTACCCGTAACCCAACAAGCTGCTCCGGCCATAGTTTTTGAAATAGATGAATTTATAGAATGCTCATTAGATAGGTTGTTCTATAAAGAAACAGATCTTGATATAATAATGTCCGACTTGTTTGAGGACGATTCTATTTTTGTTTTCAAAGTCAATGATATAACTGCCAATTTCGCTTACTGTGTGATGTTTTACCTGATTGCACTGTGCATTACATGGATCATGTTATAAGCATTTTTGACATTAATTCTGGGCAAACACATTCTATTAACATTGGCACAAAAGATAATCCAAAGGAAATAATGATTATATATGATATTACAACTAATGAGGGAGAAAATTTTGAAAAAATATTAAATAAAGGAAAGATAGTATTTGTAAGGACATATGATGACATGCTAGGTATTGACAGAAGCATTACAGAGCATCACATACCTACAGATCTAAGTAAGAAGACAGTCAAGCAGAAGCTCTGATGACTCAGACTAGAATGGGCCAAACTCATCAAAGAGGAAGTAGAAAAGCAGATCAAAGCCAAGTTCCTTGAAGTGGTCAATTAGCCTGGATGGTTAGCCAATATCATCCCGGTTCTAAAGAAAGATGGAAGAGTAAGAATGTGTCTAGATTATAGGGATCTGAACAAGGCATCAATGAAGGATGATTTCCCATTACCCCACATCGATGTTTTAGTGGATAGTGCAGCTGCAGGTGCTATGTACTCTTTTACAGATGGGTTCTCAGGCTACAATCAGGTTATGATGGCAATCAGGGACAAGATCAAGAATGCTTTCATCACAGAATGGGGTGTGTACTTCTACAAAGTCATGCCATTTGGTTTGAAGAATGTGGGGACAACTTATCTGAGGATGGCCATAACCTTGTTTCATGATATGATGCACAAAGAGATCGAGGTATACGTTGATGACATGATGGTCAAAACATCAACCCAGCGTAGACATTTTGAAGCTCTAGATCAGTTCCTAGCCCAAGTTGAGAAATACAACCTTAGACTCAATCCTAAAAAACATATCTTTGGAGTTACCTCTAGAAAACTCCTTGGACACATTGTGAGTTAAAAGGGAATTGAAGTGGATCCAGACAAGGTGAAAGCAATTAAAAAAATGCCAACACCCATTACTAAGAAGGAAGTTAGAGGTTTCCTGGGAAAAATCCAGTACATTAGTAGGTTCATCTCCCGATTAACTATGATCTGTGAGCCCATTTTCAAGCTAATCAGAAAAGGTCAGAAGATAGAATGGGACAAACAATGTTAAGAGGCATTGACAAGTTCAAGTAGCATTTAATGAACCCCCCTATTCTGTAGCCACCAAGGATAAGGAAGCCATTAATATTGTACTTAGCCTTAGAGGATGATGCCATAGGTGCAATGGTCGCATAAGAAGATGAGAATGGTATTGAGCATGCAATCTACTACCTCATCAAGAAGTTGTTATCCTATGAAGTAAAGTATGACATTGTTCAGAAAGCCTGTTTGGTGGTGATATGGATGACAAAGAAGTTGAGGCATTACTACCAATCCTATCAGGTTCAAGCAGTAGCTTAAATGGATCCATTACACTACTTGTATGAAGCACCTGTACTATTAGGAAAGCTTGCTAAATGGTTGGTACTTTTAACAGAATTTGATATATAGTACTTGACCAAAAAGACCATCAAGGGAAGAGTAGTGGTAGAATTTCTTACTCTGAATCTAATAGAGAGGCAGGAAACATGGGAATATGATTTCCTTGATGAGTCTTTAAACCTGATATAGGTAAATGGATGGAAGCTTTACTTTGACAGAGCAATCAATCAGAAAGAAACTGAAGTAGGGGCAATTTTGATCACACCTGAAGAAGACAACTTCTCTTTGGCCGAGAAGCTGGATTTCATGGTCACCAACAACATGGCAGAATACGAAGCATGTATATTCGGTTTAGAAGCAGCAATTGCAGTAGGGGTAAAGAACCTTACTATCTATAGGGATTCAATGCTCATTATCTATCAAGCTTTTGAGAACTGGGAAGTCAAAGATGAAAAATTGAAGCCTTATGTGGAGTACGTTCAGATACTCACCCTGGACATTTCTAATTGTACCTTCGTACACTTACCAAGGGAAGGGAATCATATGGCAGATGCACTTGCAACTTTTGCATCAATGTGGGACAACCCTGGGAATATAGCTATGAAGCCTTTGGTAATGTACAGATCAAGAATTTCTGGTTATCAGGGAGAACGGATGATGATAGTATATGGACCGTAGGAGAAGCCTTGGTTCTATGAGATTTTGAGCTTCCTAGAAAAGGGAGAATACCCAGAAGGAGCCTTGGGAAAGAAAAGGCATGCTTTGAGAGTCACTTCGAGGAATTACACTTACCACAAAGGGATGTTGTATAGGCGAGCTTTAAATGGGATACTACTGTGATGCCTTGACTAGTATAAAGCAAAATAAGTCATGAAAGAAATCCATGCCGGGGTCTATGGACCTCATATGAACGGGGATACTTTGGCTAAAAAGATAATTCAGCATGGATATTACTAGGACTTTATGGACAGAGATAGCATAAAGCTAGTCAGAAAGTATCATGAATGCCAATTGCATGGGAATCAAATTCATCTGTCGCTAACTGAATTACGCAATCTGACATCTCCCTAGTCTTTCTCAGCTTGGGGGATTGACATTATTAAGGAAATAAGACCAACAGCCTCCAACAGGCATAAATATATCGTTGGAAGCAATCTCATTACCAACAGTTACTTCAAAGAGTATGGCTGAATTTATCAACAAGAAGCTCATCGATAGATTTAGACAACCATATCATATTGTCTTAGATATTGGGGTTCAATTTCAAAGAGAAAAAATAGATCTACTAGAGGAAAAATGGATTGAGCATCATAGGTCTTTGCATTATCGACCGCAGGCTAATGGTGCAGTAGATGCAGCTAATAAGACAATCAAGAAGATTCTAGCTAAGATGGTGAAGACTTAAAAAGATTGGGCAGATTAATTACCCTTTGCTATTATGGGTTACAACACAACCATGAGAAACGCCACAGGGGAAACTCCCTATTCCCTTATGTTTGGAGGTGAAGCAGTGTTGATAATTGAGACCCAAATTCATTCATTAAGAGTGGTATTAGAAGCAGAGATTCCTAAAGCATAGTGGCCTGAATCTAGGTACCAACAGCTATTGTCTTTAGAGGAAAGATGAAAGAAAGCTCTAGATCACCCTCAGGTATATCAGCAAAGGATAGCCAGAGTCAAAGTTAGGTCACTTAAAGAAGGAGATTGGGTATTAAAGCAAGCCAAGCCAATTCCTTTTGATCCTAGGGAAAAATTCAAGCCAGACTAGGAAGGTCCATATCTGGTCAAGAAGATTTTGCCTAAAGGAGTTGTGAAGATATCATATTTGGAAGGGAATGAGTTTCGAGAATCTGTAAACCTGGATAGTCTTAATAAATACTATATTTTGAAAAATGTATAAAAATAATAAGTCTTGATGAGTTGAAAACCTGTTTGGGCAGCTTATGCAAAAATAAGAGAGCCCGTTATGATGAAAACTTCCTAAATAGGCATTCTAAGCAAAAATTAGGGCAAAAGCCTGCTAGGGTGAAAACCTCCAAAAATGGGGGTAGTCTAGGCAAAAATTAAGGCTAATGAGAGAAGAAAATAAGATAGCACTAATATCAATTGTAATTATTAATGTATGCTTCTATGCTAATATTAATAAAATAAATTTTGTAAAAGAAAATTGTCAAACCTACTTATGATGTCTCATTTTATGTTTGCATAACTAAAAAGCTAAAACATTACATAAACAAGGGAAATGGTTATGCGAATTAATTATTATTTTTCCTACTTTTCTTCCTTTTACCTTGCATCATGTCTTCAAAACTTGCATCTAGTTTTGCTCTTGCATCATCCCTTACCCTTTTTGCTTCATTCTTGTTACTTGCAGCTATCAGCATATCACCTCTTTCCCTCAACTCTTCTTCAAGAAGATCAGCCTGCATGTCAAGCCAGGACTGATAATCTCCATCTATTTCATCTTGACACAAAGTCCAAGCATTATAAGAAGAATTTGCACTCACCAAAGCTACCTAAGCCTTGTACTGATCATTCGGGGTGACACTTTGGGTGAAGCTCAAGTTCCTCTGAATGGTCTAACCAGCCCAACGATCATGGATGTCTCTTAGAAAGTACGCAGTAACAGCATAAGGGGCGAAGATGGGAATATCACCTGGAATTCTCTGCACCATTCCATACTGTCTATATACCCTAGCTGGACAATAGAAAGTAACTGTACTAAAACCAGCAACTAGAACACAGTGGTCTACACAGCCATTAGTCACAAGAGAAAGATTCCACCATGGACAGCTCCAACAGAGTTGATCCTAAGTTCTAGAAGAAAAGAAGTTAGTCCAACCACTAATCTCTCGCAAAGCAGCACACTAAACTTGAAACAAAGCATGTCTCCTAGATTGCCATTGATGAGGTTTGTAAGTTTTGTGAATAACTGGGGGCATCATGATAGCCAATTTCTCCTTAAGCCAAATCTAAAGAACTTCATAGGGTCAGATGAAGCCTTGACAAAAAAATTAGAAGTAGAGAATGCCAAAATATACGTACCTGAAGAAGGAAAGGGATACCTCTCAGCCTTCGAGGGTTCTTGGTAGAATCCAAGCCAATTATAGTTTCAGCCAAGATGGTCGAAAAAGGATTATGCCCTTTATTTACCTGTTCTAAGATATGGGCAATTTGAAAACTACCTCAACCCTTTATAGAGATCATCAAGAAGTGAGAATAAAGGCAAAAGCTGGTAATCATCTTCCAAGGTTTGCATCCTTTGGGTTTTGAATCTCTCAATTTGAGCAATCATTCAGTCAGAATGTATTGGACATCTACACAGGATTGCAGTTGGTCAGAAGTCACTTCAAAGATGCTTAACATGAATTCTATGGCTGGAGCATATAAGATAGGTAATGCTAGAGGTATATCAGAACCATGAACTTTGCCTAGAATGCCTTCAAATTTTTCAAACAGGGGGCGGATTTTGATTCCATTGATGCAGAAAACATGATTTCTGGCACTCCAACAATCAGCTGCTTCATTAAGAAATTTTTTACCATAAGAAAAGTTCAGGAAAGATTTGAACTCTACAAGGTGGAAGGTTTTTAAAGAGTCCCAGAACGGTGTTTTTAAGCTATTCAAATGTTTCTTCAAAGTTTTTTGAGAGTTCTGGAACATTGTGATGAGTTGGGAGAAGTTCCAAGGCTATGAATTGGTGTTTTATAATGTTTCTATGAAGCCACAGAGGTTTTATTTATAATCCACGAGGTCTGGGGGAATCCAGGGCTAAATAGGAGTTGAAATAGGTCAAGATTTTAAAGCCGGAATGATAGCTCAAAGGAGTGGCATTTGCAACCTCAATGCCACTCCCAAGAGTGGCGTTGCCGTGGTGACTCTACTCCAAAGGGTGGTGTTAGGCCACATAGACATTCCAGAGGATTTTTTACAAATTCTTGCAAAATTTTGCGACCCTAGGAGGATTCTATACACTACTTTTCATGCATTCATCATAGGAAAAGCATAAATAAACCATGCATACATACTATATATATATATGTGTGTGTGTGTGTGTGTGTGTGTGTGTGTGCAAACATTCATGACATGCAGGTTCAAGTACAAAGATTACAAATCTTAAAGATACATAAAGTTCAGAAAGTTAATAAACAGAAGATACAGGAGCGGACTATCTAGCATAGTCCTCGTCATTGTCATCCTCCTCCTCCTCCTTATCATCATCATTGTCCTCCTCCTCCTCAGCTTCATCATAATCCTCCTCCTCAACATCATCTTCAGAACCCTCAATATTGTCCTGAGGTACCTCAAGCTGTCTAACATCATCTTGAGGAGGCTCCTGATCATCCTCAGCATCAGTATCCTCATCACCTTGTACAGTTTTATAATCTGTAAGATGGCTCTTCAGCTCAGCATTTGTTCTATAGGCAGAAGCATAGGCCTCTCTCTAGGCATCACAACTTTCAACAGTGTATGCCTTGCTAGCTTGATATAGAGAAGCAAGACGACCCACCTCATGCACAAGAACCTAGAAATGAGTGGGTCTGTTTTCGGAAACAAGATAGCCAAAATTAAAAAGATGAAAAAAGTGAAAAAAGGGAAGACTTACATGAGTGCATCCACTGGTGAAAGCAATAGAAAAGCCAGTTGGCTACAGAGTATGATCAATGATGCCAAAATGAGACCCATGCATGACTGTCGAGCTAGGAAACTTTGTAATATGGCCAGTTATAAAGTTAACATCATCATATAGGGCATGTCCTTGCACTGGACGAGCTATACGTGGTCTAGGGGCATCTGGCCTGTGAAATGATCACCTATGTCCTCTGGTGCTCGAACTAGGAACATCACTAGCTTGAGCACATGCTCGAGGATTAGGTCTGGTAGGAACCTCAGCTACTTGCTCCTTGGTATCATCAGCATCATCATTAAAATCATCATGATCAGGGAAAGTGACGATGCCCACCTGAATCTGTAAGGTGGCAATTATGGTTAGAAGTTAAAGAATACATTGAAACGAAAAGCTAAGTAATCTTACCTTAGAAAGCATCCTGTCAGACATAGGAAGTGCATGAAGGCATCATTATCTAAGGAACTTCTAATAGTCCTTAGCCTGGGTAATGAAAGTTGAGCACTCAAAGCCATTGAGCACTATCCAGAAAGTCTCCAATAAAATCATGACCGTAAAACATGTCTAGAGGGAGATCAAAAGGTTGTGTACGGAACCTCACAGTATACTGAAGATGAGTCTTCTCTCCAAGGAACCACATCCTCATCCTAGGTCCTTTTAGGAGAATCCTCATGCTATCTTTATCCATGGTAGCTACAACATAATGTGGATGTCTCTCAACTGGACCAAGCCATCCTTTGTCAAGCTGTAAAACACCAGAGAAGTAAGGTAAGTCTCTAACACACTTTCAATTTAGTTTAAACTAATAAAGTTATTATTGTAGTACCCTATCGATTGTAAGTAAGTTAAGATACTCGTGATGGTGAAGAACTAGAGATGCATGAATAGACATGCAACCCCACCGTCGAATAGTAGGGAATGAATGAGGATGATGTATGGGTAGATACTAGAATAGCAAACCCATCTCGATGCCCCAGACCTGTAAAATAAGGGATAAAGTTAGAAGCATGCGAAACCACAAAAGTAAGAAGCAACTTGCATGATTAGCATGCTAAAAGCCACAAAATTTAGCTCCACCATGCACAATCTTGTCCATGCACAGATACAGATAGGTTAGAGCAGGAGATCCCCATTCATATCTATTCATCTGATCAAAGTCCTACAGGATTGGAATAAAATACGGAGGAATGGTGGTATTGGTATCACAGAATTGGGTGCTACCAAGCAGATACAAGATAAAGACAGAGCCATCTGGTTGAACCTCTAGTGCAAACAAGGCTGATAGTTCTGTAAGTGTCTAGCCAAAGCATCAACATAGAGCATCTTTGAGCTCTTCCTACCAGGTGCCATCCTTAGGATCCAGAGTATATACTCATTCTGTACCAACTCATCTATAAAGTAGATCCCTCCATTAAAGAAAATCCTCTCACCCGCACAAGACAATCCAATAATGGCAGAAAAGGAAGTAGGAGATAGTGTCCACTCCCCACATGGTAACTGAAATGTGTGGGTAGTATCAAACCATCTCTCCATAAGTGCTTGCATTGCATGACGGTCGCAAAGAGGATTGTCTAAATCCCCTACACCATGAGGAACAGCAGAAGGAAGGGCCTAAATCTAGCTTTAGTAACCAGAGTCTGAACCTCTATAGGCATTTGTCTCTAGACATTACGAACCTTCTGGAAGTTCCCATTAAAGGTAAAGGAAGATGCAGCACTTTGCAAAGAGCAAAATAGGTATTTCCCCAACTCAATCATGTCATTTGCATGTATTCCTAACTTAAGTGGCCAACAAACCCTAGTTCATGCATAAATTCATCATGTAGCTTACATATTACTATAAATTTTGCATCATAGAACTTCTAAACATGCATCAAAAGTCCACATTCAAGTCAAAATTTGCCCTACACTCCTAAAGGAGTGGGTTCACCCTCAACGCCACTCCTATAAGTGGCGTTGGTGATGAACGACACTCATAAGAGTGACGTTGGTGGTGTGCTAGTGTCATTGGCCATTGTAATTTTCTACAATTATAGAATAAACAAAGCCCAGATGATTCATAAGCAAGATAAGGAGTTTTGGGGCTTACTTGGTCTTTGACAAGGCTAGAAATGTGGAATTTGGCATTACAAAGTGGAAAGATTTGTCCTCCCCTTGGAATTCCTCCATTTAAAGCTCTTTAGACTTCCCCGTGGATGTGAAAGATGCTTAGAGGGTCCCAGAGTGGTTCCAGAGCATGATCGTCTACCATTTCTACTTCTTGTTTGAAGAAATTTGGTAAAGAAATGATGAAATGAGAACAAAAGTTATGAAACCCTAATGAAATTGAATGAGAGGGCTGCTGCCCATTGTGAGGGTTTATACCCTATTTGGCAAATTTCCAATTTTGTCCTCGGAAGTTTTATTGCAAATAAGGGCGAAGGTTTCAATGCAATCAGGGCTAGAACTCAAAATTAAGGTTAGAAAGTCTCAATTCAGCTCAAGTTGGGAGTAAATCTCTATAAAGTGTTGAAGATTACAGAGGAACCACATATAGAGTGTCTGTGATTGCCAGAGGAAATTGTAGAATGACAAAAAATATAGAAAGTTACAAAAAACTTCTTCATCACTCTATAACATTGATTAATGAAAAATTTGTAAGCGTTTGACTCCAGAAGACTTTCAGAATCCTCAAGAATTATTAAACCAGAGGATTTCTTTAGAAATATAGCTAGAACTTTTTTCCCTAGTGTGAGTCACAATTGCATATTCACAAAGAGCATGTTACCCTATTCCCTAGTGTGAGTCATAATCGATATTCTTAATGGAGAGTGTGTTCCTAGAATTCCCAGTGAAGTTCAGAAGGTGCAACAAAAGACTCAGCAAAATCATAGTATAATCAACTTAGGTAAGTGCCTAAACTCTATCTTTCTTAGAATGATTGTCCTATACTAAACGCCGTAAAGGCTAAGTGCATTTCTTGCAAAACGCCGTAAAGGCTAAACGCATTCCCTTGCTGAAACCAAAAGTGCCGGATGCATTCCCTTGCTTAAAGCTAAAAGTACCGGACGCATTCCTTGTTGAAGGCAGTAAATGCTGGAAACAAATCAGATGTTGTAGTTGATTTTAGACAATAATGGTCCTAG
The DNA here is from genome assembly GCA_948193215.1 of Bocquillonia castaneifolia. Taxonomy (NCBI): domain Eukaryota; kingdom Viridiplantae; phylum Streptophyta; class Magnoliopsida; order Malpighiales; family Euphorbiaceae; genus Bocquillonia; species Bocquillonia castaneifolia. The sequence goes on from CANYLF012060143.1 coordinate 15,735, forward strand.
ATGAGATTTCATCCTGATACCGGAATAGTATTAGTTTAGATCTTAGGCAAAAATGGTCCTAGGTAAAGAGCTTTATTCTGTTCCCCATGTAGTCAAACTTAGGTAGCCGAGGTCTGAGGTAGGGTTCCATATTCTATTGCTGAGGTGCGCATTCCCTTTCCAAAAATTATGTGGTTAGTGCTTTATCATCATTTTCCATATTATTGGATAATATTCCAAACCTTTGATAAAGTGGGGGAAAATTGTAGACACCTAATTTTTGGATACAGAGATGGGGAAGCGGCTTGGAGTTCCCAATGATGATCACTTATGCTGACAACACATAGGTAGAGTGATATGGCTTTTATTTTGATCATGTTATGTTTCAAAATGTATTTCAGATTTGAAAGTGGATTATTTTTAAGCCAGAAAATCATTTTGAAATAATATCATGCATTGTTTTCATCATATCTTTTCATACAAACCTCAAAATGGACTAAAAAGAATAATAAAAATACAAAAAATAGTACATGACTCAAAAAATAACAAAAAGCCAATCAACTCAAACTACTGAGGGAAATCAAGCCTTCTTTAGAAGATTCATTCCTTTTAAACTACAGTCTATTGAATTTGGAGTTTCACTGATCTTCACTGTAAGTGCTCTAAACCCTCTTAATTGTTAATTTTTTATTGTTTTTATGAAATTATTGTGATTTCCATTCATTATATGCATCAAAATATTCATCTGCTCAATTTTGTTGTGAAAGTTGTTCCACACGTATGTACTGTACCTTTTGCATTTTTCATTAGATTTTTCTTTTGTTGATTATTAACATGTTTAAATTTTAGATCTATTCAATTAAAGTGTTTTAAGGCATGATTTTGTGATTGTTAGTGACTGTTTTCCAATTTTACCTGTTTTTAGTGCACTGTACGTGATTTTTTTTAATTTCTTATTTTTTATGACTTTGATTTTGAAATTCATTTTAATTTTATGTTGTTTTTAAATGATTCTAACATGTTTTAATCAAAATTGAAAGCATTTGAATTGATTTCAAAAGTGACAGTATACTGCACGTTCATTTTGATTTCAATTGAAATCCACTTTAGATTCTTTAAATGCAATGATTTAATCTTTTGTTACACTAATATGTTTTTGTATGGCATCAAAAATGATTTCTAAAGTGATTTTGTGCATTATTATCGATTTCAGTTGACTTATATAATAATCAGTGCACTGCATATTCACTGTATTGAATGTATGTTTACTGTAAGTTCTTGACATTATGCATATAGTTCATTTACATGTTATATATATGTTTTTATTATTTTTAAGTTGTTTTAAAGTATTTTGGGTCGTTAACATGTAATTTGAATGATTTGGAGGCATGAATCATAGTTTCTATAAGTTGTGTGGTGTATGTTTACTGTAAATGTCATTTGAGTGTTGCTTGATTGCTTAGATGAATGTTAGGTTGGGTTTTCCATATTGATACAAGTCACTACCCTAAGCCCAAAAGGCCCAAAGGGCCCATTGCATGCGAGGCTCACATTAGCCTATTATATGTCCTAACACCTTGAATCCTAAATCATGGGGGACTCTCAGCGCAAGGGGGTTTCCTAATCCTAAGGGGACTCTGACTCATTACATCAGAGAAGAACTGCTAAGCCTACTAGTGAAAGGATTCCTAGGCTTCAGAGAATTGTTCCTACTACTATTTGAACCCTTGCCCTCTAGGGGATCAGGTATCATCGTTCTCTCATTCACATACCTTTATAATTCTCAAGAGAATATCTATAACTTAAGCATCAGAGTCAGACCCTAGGGACCACCCTAAGTTTGCCCTTGTTTTACAGGTTCTAGTGACTTAGAGCATCTCAGGCGACACTCAAGCAAGGGGAAATCCTAAACATTTCATTGGTGTGGTGAGCGTGGACTGTTTTTACTCTGAAAATAGTTCATCATGACGGATAATAACCCTCCCTATGGTTTACCTCCTAGTTTGTTTAGATCAGGAGGACTTCCGACGTGGATGCCATAACCACCCAGAACTACTTAAGGGACTCCCCCCACTCAACAACCACCTATATTTCTAGTTCCCACTGCTAATCAAACTACTCAACATACATTAACTCTTAGAACTCTTTATAATACGATTAGGAATGTCCCAGTCACACCAGGTCTACCAGCAACTTCCATGCCACTACTGGTTCCCTCAGTTTCAGTAAGGCCTCTTGGAATAGATTTTAATATCCCTTGTTTACCTCCTCCACCTGTTTTCCAGCCAGACACTACTTTCATTACAAATCAAGGAATTCTAGTTCCCCGTCCTAATAATGATATTCCCCCTCCTCCAGGAGTACAAGATCAAACTAATTTGGCCATACTTCAAGGGCACGATGAGTATGTTCCCCAATTTATCCAACCTATTGCACCTCAGGGGGACAATTTTGATGGCGGAAGGAAGGGAGTAGAGAATGACCTGGATGATGCATCTTCCCATCCTACTAACACAAGGGGAAAGGAGGGGAGTAGCATGATTAGCTTAGCTGATGTAGCCAGAATTTTTGATGAAGCATGTCAGAGATTTGATGACAAAATCCAGGACATTAAAGGCTGGATAGAAACAAGGGACAAATAACCTAAAAACAAAGCCAAGAAGAAAACATAGAAAGCCTTTCCCTCAGTCCTGAAGATCAAGGAAAAAGGGCCAAAAAGGGGAGACGAGCAGTTAGAAAGAACAATAGCACAAAGGGTTGAACAGGAAGAAGACGAGAAGGAAAAAATAGAAAAATAAGTTAGAGAAGTCATTGGCAAGATGGGCATTCAAGACTTTAACCCTGGGTTCAATTTAAAGAATGAGTTGCCTTTGGCTCAACACATTCTAGATAAATCCCTACCCAAAGGGTTTAAGTTCCCCACACTAGAAGTTTACTGTGGAAAGTCTGACCTGGCAAGTCATGACTACTAATTCCAGACATCTATGAGTGTCCAAAGTAATGAGGACTACATATGGTGCAAATTCTTCCCTACCACTTTACAGAGGAATGCTGATGATTGGTGCAAAACACTACCCCCTCACTCTATACACTCCTTTAGGCAACTCGCCACAGCATTTAGGCAGAGATTTGTAGCCTCCATCTAATAAAAAAAGGTGTCAGTAGACCTTTTTTCTATCTAGCAAAGGGAAGGCGAACCCTTAAGAAAATATATAGAGCGATTCAATGATGAGATCGCCAAGATAGAAGATTTGAATCAGGGCATAGCTTGCTCTGTTATGATTCATGGTACAACAAATGAGGAATTTAGGAGGGAATTATTAGCCAAAGCTCCTAACAATGTAGAAGCCCTAATTGCACTCGCCATAATGGCCATAAGACTGGATGATGGTCAGTATTATCTGAAGAGAATGAAGGAATATAAAAGGGAGCTTTCCCCAAGAGGAGATAGGCGATCTCCTAAAAGGAGCAAAAACTCAGGTGGTAATAATGGGTCTAAGAGCTCCAATCTCCTCAAATACACACCCCTTAATACATCTAGAGAATGAATCCTCATGCACATCAAAGAAAATGGAGAGAGGATAGAATGGCCATGGAGGATGAGTTGATACACAGCTGAGAGAAGGGACAATGGCAAGTATTGCCAGTTTCACAAAGATGTAGGCCATGATATAGAGCAATGCAATAACTTTAACAAGGAGATAGAAAAGGTTATCCAAGCTGGGTCCCTTAAGCGATTTGTCAAAAGAGACGGTCATGATAGACCCACCTATGATAGAGATGATCGAAGAAATGATAGGGAAACAGAGAGGCGAGATAATTGGCAAGAAGAAAGGCCTAGGGATCAAAGAGGTGACAGAGGATAATACATACGGAATGAAAGAAGATAGGAAAGGAGATGAGACCACAGAGATGATGAAAATAGTGATGAAGTTAAAGGCGATAGACAGGTTAGAGGAGGGCCTATTAAGCACATATATGTGATTACAAGAGGAATTGCAGGAGGTGATAGTTCTACCAAGAGAAAAGGTCAGCTAGGTCCATCTATTCTGTTAAGTCAAAGGCAGTTCCAGCATAATAGATTGGAAGAGTGAAAATTTCAGCCGCCGACAAAGGGGTAACAATAACCCCCCATGAGGACGCTTTAGTAGTCAAAGATCTAATTCATAATTGCATGGTTAACAACATACTGGTGGACACAAGGAGCTCAGTAAATCTCCTCACTCTGAAGGTATTTCATAAAATGGGGTTAGATCAAGGCAAGCTGTCCCACGTTAACACTCCCCTAGTGGGCCTAGGAGGAAAATCAACAACAATAGTCGGTTTGATCAAGCTTGAAGTAGAATTTGGCGAAGGAGACATAACCAAGGCATTGCAAGCATAATTTATGGTGGTTGATATCCCTTTTGCATATAATGCTATCATTGGGTGACTAATTCTCAATGAAACGTGTGCTAGCATTTGCATATGATACTTACTTCTAAAGATCCCCACCTCGAAAGGAGAGGCGATAATCAAAGGCGACCAAAGACAGGCCAGGATCACCTATTATCAGGGACTAAAAGGGGTATTCTTAGCCAATGTCATTGAAGAGAATATCTAACCAAAGAAGGATAAAGTTTAACCTATAGGAGCAATTCAAAACAAAGCCCTGAGGTTGGGTAAGGAAATATAAGTAGGAGAGATGGACCCAATGATCTTACAAGAAGCTTTGTAAACTTTATCAAAATTCCAGGTCACTTTTGCTTGGATTGAGGTTGAGCTTACAGGAGTCAGCAGAGAAGTGATGGTGCATAAATTGAATATTGATCTAGCAATCACCCCCATAGTACAAAAGAAAAGGAAGCATAGCTAGCCCTAGCAAATCGCCATTAGAGAAGAGATCGATAAGCTAATGAGGATGGGAATAATCAGGGAAGTCCAATACCTCGAATGGTTGGTTAACGTGGTAAGGGTAAAGAAACCCAATGGCTTATACAAAGTGTGTGTGGACTTTATTGATTTGAATAAAGCATGTCCAAAAGATAGCTATCCATTACCACAAATTGATCAGCTGGCAAACTCCACTGCAGGCCACCAACTATAATCATTGGTGGATACCAAGTCTGGATAAGCATAAACCAGATGAGGCAAAAACTGCCTTCACAACTCATGAAGGCATCTATTGCTACACTAAGATGCCTTTTGGCTTAAAGAATGCACGAGCTACCTTCTGAAGGATGGTCAATAGGATGTTTAAAGATAATATAGGCAGAAACATAGAAATCTACATAGATGACATGATAGTCAAATCAAGGCGGGCAGAGGAGCATCCTAAAGACTTGAGAGAAGTCCTTGAGAATCTTAGAAGATTCAACTTGAAATTAAACCCAAAGAATTGTGTCTTTGGTGTCAAATCAGGCAAGTTCTTAGGATTCATGGTATCCTAAAGGGGAATTGAAGCCAACCCTGACAAAATCCAGGCAATAATTAACATGGAACCGCCTAAAACAATTAACGAGTTCCAAAAACACATTGGGCGTATCACCGCCCTAGAACGGTTAATTTCAAGCTCGGCCAAGCGATGCCTACCATTCTTTAAAACTTTTTTGAAAGATTCTAGAAACTTTCAGTGATCAGACGATTGCTCAAAGGCCTTTCAAGAAATCAAGACATTCCTGACATCCCCCCCGTTGCTAAGTAGAATAACAGAAGGGGAAACCCTATACCTTTACTTATCCACCATGGAAGAAACAGTGGCAGTAGTACTCATTAAAGAGGAAGACGGTGAACAATTGCCCATCTATTACATCAGCAAGGTGTTACATGAAGCTAAGCTTAATTATCCAAGGTTAGAAAAACTATCCTTTGCACTGTTAATTGCAACACAAAAGCTAAGGCATCACTTTGAGGCACACCCAATAGTAGCCAGAACTGATAGCCTCTTGAGAAAGGAGTCAAAAAAGGTAGAGGCCTCAGGGAGAATCACTGAATGGGTAATCAATATAGGAAGCTTAGGAGTTACTTATGAACCATAAAATGCATTAAAGGCATAAGTGTTGGCAGACTTCGTAGCGGAAATGACACTATAGGAAACCATGGCCCCCAAGGAGATTTCCTCATGGAAATTAATGTAGACAGTGCAGTCTGTGCAGCAAGGGCAGGTATCGGCATCTTAATTAAAGGACCAGATGAGATAGAAATCAAATATGCAGCTAGAATAGGATTCGCCACTTTCAATAATGTGTCTGAGTATGGAGCTCTCATCCTAGGGTTACAAATCACCCTGGAAATAGGCATCGCAGATCGATTTGAGAATTTATAGTGACTCGCAGCTAGTTGCGAACCAAGTCTCAGGCACTTTCCAAACCAATGAAGATATGACTAAGTACATTTCTATGGTAAAACAACTAATCACAGAAGGAGAAAAAAGGAATGATGACCTGTGGTGAATATTGCAAATCCCTATAACAGAAAATTAGGGGGTAGATAACACTGCAAAGATGGCAGTAGAGGGAACGACGATGCCTAATGTACTGATCAAAGAGATAAAATACCCTAGAATCACCAAGGCCAATATCCTGTCAGTTGAAGACAACAGAGGATGGATGGAACCGATTATCCAGTACTTGGAAAATGGCATCCTACCAAACGATCCAAGGGAATCAAGAAGGTTAATGAGGAAAGCCGCTAAATATGTTTATACGGATGGGGAACTAAGAAAGAGGTCGAAAAGCCAACCTTGGCTCAAATGCTTGAGTGAAACTGAAGCAGATTATATGTTAAGAGAAATTCACAAAGGAATAGGAGCCGCCAATGAGAGGGCTAATGTGCTTACCAAAAAGGTGATCTTAAGAGGATACTATTGGCCCACCATAAAAAGGGATACTAAGAATCTAGTGTCTAAATGAGAAGCATGCCATTTCACACCAGCATACATCATAAGCTAGCAGAAAACATGACCCCAATAGGGAGTGAATGACCATTCACCCAGTGGGGGATGGACATCCTGGGACCATTTCCCATAGCCAATGCATAAAAGAAATTCTTGATAGTGGCGATTGATCACTTTACTAAGTGTATTGAAGCAGAAGCAGTCCCTATAATTACATCGCAAAGGGTCCAGGACTTCTTTTTTCAAAGAGGTTATATGCAGATTTGGGATCCCCCATACGCTCATTACGGACAATGGCACACAGTTCGTGTCTCAATCATTTAGAAACTTCTATGAGGCTTTTCAAATTGAACAAAAGTTTTCCTCAGTCCATCATCCTCAAACTAATGGATAAGATGAGTCAACTAACAGGACCATTCTTTAAGGATTTAAGAAAAGAGTGGAACAAGAAAAAATTAGCCATGTAGACCACCTATTCAATGTCCTATGGTCCTACAGAACAACTCTATGGGACCCCACAGGTGAAACTCAATTCTCCTTATCTTACGGTTCAGAAGCAGTGGTCCCACTAGAAATTGGGGAAAGGATCTTGAGGATTGAAGAACTCACACCCATTAACGAGCAAGTGCTTCGAGTAAATTTAGACCTATTACGAGAAAGGCAAGAATAGGCATACTTGAGAATGATGGCATGCCAACTAAAAATGGCACGGTTTCATAATAAGCGAGTCCGAGAAAGAAAATTTGAAAAGGGAGAGCTGGTCCATAGAAACAATGAACTATCCACACAAGAAACTAGCTAACTACATGCTAAATAGGAAGGTCCCTATCAAATAGCCAAAGTCATTGGCAAAGGTGCTTACAAGCTTAAAACCCTTGTAGTAGAAGAAATTCATAGATCGTGGAACGTGAAACATCTCAACAAATTTCACGAGTAAAAAGACCTTATAATAGCTAAGGCGATTCGATACCCCTTATAGATGCTGGGATAACAAAACCTCTAATAACAACTGAGGTATTTGTCTATTTCATTCAAGTTTTTTCTTTGCTTTTATTTAAATAAACAAGCAAATATAAGACGAAGAGGAGCCTAACTTAAACCCCCTAGAAATTCAATAAAGTTATCATTTGCTAAAATCTAGCTTGACATAACTCAAAAAAAACCTTTCATGGTAAAGGCAATCACGGAAATAAGGCGATCCCCTATAATTGGGCGATTTATGACCAAAATACCACAGTAAGACCTCTCACATTGAGGCATAATAAACCACATGGGGAAACAAAAGACCTTATAAGCTAAGGCAAACATGCAAGAAGCTATATCACAAAGACCTTTCACAATAAAGGTAGTTATCAACTTAAGGAAACCTCTTATTAAGGGGCGACCTACAAACGTTAATTACTAAAGACCCTCAAGGTAGGGGCATAATCAATCTCACAAGAGAAGAAAATACCTTAACATACTAAGGCAAACAAAGACCTTAGGATTTTTTTTTGGTCAAAAAGACAAAAAAAGATACCGTTACTCTAAAAGGAATGGATACAAAACTCCCAAGGAGATGGCCAAGGGACACAAAAGCTCTCTACATTATCCTTACTCTATTCATCCACTGTTTAACTATCTTGTCATTATGAAATCTATATACTATATTTTGAATTAAACTATGCACAATTCTCAAAGAACTAGGCGTTATTGCCTCAAATATTTGCTTGTTTCTTGCACTCCATAAGCTATATACAGTTGCAGCTAAGTAATTTCTTCTAATCTCAGCAAGCTTACTTCTCCCTTTGACCTTAATGCTACACCAACTGATCAGTCTGTGCCATGAATTAGCTCTTCTATTAATAATGCCTGCATCTTGAAAATACTGCCAAACAGTTCTACTAATCTCACAATCAAACAAACAGTGACTAAGAGTCTCTGTTGCAGCTCCACACATTCCACAAGTAGCATCAAAAATGCAAATTCCATCTCAGAAGTTTATCTTTAGTTCTCAGCCTACCTTTAATTGCTAACCAAAGTAAGAAAGCAAATCTAGGTGCGAGTTTCTTATTCCAAACAATTTTAGACCAGGGAGTTATATTATTATTGGCTTCCAACAGATGCCAAACCTGAGAGATAGAATATTTACCAGTATAAGCCCAAGTAATAGAATCCTTAGTTCCATCTAGTGTCTGAGATTGAATGAATTGCCAAGCATGTTTAACAATGACATTCGTTGTTGCAGGTGATCTCCATTGATTGTTCCTCCAACGATCAGCAACTTTAGCAAACTTAGAAACTCCAATCTGCTCAATCTGAATTCCTGGGAACATGTCCACCAGAGAAGTGTTTCCAATCCAGGGGTCATACCAGAATAGGAAGGATCTATCATTCCTTGTTTTATAGTCAAACATCTTCTTAAACAGTTGTCTATGTTTAAGGAGACCTCTCCAAATCCAGCTTGAGCTATGTTGAGGATTTACTTGCCAAAAGCTACTATTCCTCAACTTGTTGATCCATACCGATTGGCACCATAATGAACTGGACTGCATAACCAACTCCCATATCATCTTACTTACAGCATTCAGAAATTACTTTAATTCCTAGTCCACCTCTTGTTTTTGACTTACAGACCACATGCCATGCCATAAGAGATTTGGTATGCTCTTCTGCATTTCCTGACCATAAGAAACTTCTACAAGCTTTCTCAATCAACTTTGTCACTCCCTTGGGGATCAATACTACCATAGCCCAATAGGTGTGAATACTCAGTAAAACAGATTTAATCAATTGTAACATTCCAGCATAGGAAAGGTACTTTACATTCCATTGTTGGATTCTTCTAGAAACTATCTCAATAAGAGGCTAGTAATCTTCCTTAGATAATCTCTTCGTTAGTAGAGGCATACCCAGATATGTTACAGGGAGAGTTCCCTCTTGATAACCTGTGATTTCCATGATTCACTTTTTAACTGCTGTAGAGGCACCAGAGAAAAAAACTTGGCTTTTTTGAGGGCTAACAATTAGACTTGACACCATTCTGAAGTGTGAGAAGATAGTTTGTAGCTGCTGAACTGAACTAACATCACTACTGTAGAAAACCAGAAGATCATCAATGAAAATGAGGTGAGAGAGGTGGAGAGCTCTACATCTTGGGTGATATCTGAGCTGATCATCTAACATTGTCTTCATGGGTCTGGTGAAGTATTCCATACATAAAACAAAAAGGAGGGGGGACATACGGTCCCCCTGCCTTAACCCTTTCTAAGCTGGAAACACAGTGCCTGGTGAACCTCTCCAAGTGACAACATAGGAATTGGTAGTGATGCACTCCATGATTAGCTTGATCATCATTTCTGGGAAGTGAAATCCTACGAAAACTTCTTCCAAAAAGTCCCAGGATATGGACTCGTATGTGTTTTATAGATCAATTTTGAAAACACATTTTCAAGGAGCCTTGTGAAGATGGTAGTTGTGGACCAGTTCATAGGCTAGGGCAATGTTGTCTGAAATCCTCCTCCCAGGTACAAAAGCAGACTGGTTCTTGGATACTATCTTCTGAATAATGGTTCTTAGCAAGGCAGTGATTACTTTTGTAAATATTTTATACAGGACTTGACAGAGAGATATTAGTCTGAAATCTGCAAGTCTATCTACTGTAGCATGTTTAGGAATAACTGTCAAAGCTGTAATATTAAACTTGTTCATGAGTTTTCCAGAGTTGAAGCTTTCTTGTACAAATCTCATCAATTCACCCTTAGTGATCTCCCAGTTATCGCTATAGAAGAGGCTATTAAAGCCATCAATTCCAGGTGCTTTATTTGTGCTAATTGAGAACATGCCTTGTTTAACTTTTGTTTCTGAAACTGGCCGGTTAAGAATAGTCTGATCACCTTCTTCAAGAATTAATCCTGCTAAAAAGTCATCATAATTGACATGTTCTCTTTGCTCCATTTGTGTGCCCATAAGCTGCTTGTAATATTCAGTAAATGCCTCTTGGATTTCTCCATTAGTTGAAACTTGGAGTCCTGTTGTGGTTATCACATAAGGAATCAAGTTTTGAGCTCTTCTTTTTTAAATAGATTGAAAGAAGAACCTTAAATTTGAGTCACCCAACTGCAGCCATGAGATTATGGACTTCTGTTTCAGCATACTCTCCTCTATACTCATCAGTCTACGTAATTCAATTACCATTGCCCTTTCCTCTAGTATAAGAAACTCATTATAGGGATCACTCTGTAAGTCTGTTTGTAAATGTTGAACTCTTTCCTTCTGAGTTAAAACCTGCTGTGAAATCTCAGTATAAACAGTTCTGTTGATGCTCTTCAATCTTTGTCTAATTTTGATCTGTTTCTGGTTGATATAGAATTCTGCATGCCCCTGGTCAGATTTATTCCATTCCTCCGCTATTATAGTTTTATAATCTGGATGTGTTATCCAGAAATTAAAAAACTTAAACATCTGCTTTCCTGGCCTTTAATCCTGCACAAACTTAATAAGTAAAGGTGAGTAATCCGACAAAATAGGTGGCAAAACCACTACATACGTATTACCAAAGCTATCTAGGAACCTTCCATTGACTATGGCCCTATCAAGATTCCTCCAAATCCTTGCTTCCCCTAATTGATTGTTACTTTAGGTATAAGTCAAGCAAATACTTCTCAATTCTACTAATTCAGCTTGATTAATGAAGTTTACCATTTCCTTCCTATGATCCTTATCTAACATCAGCCCCCCTATTCTTTCATGATCACCTAAGAGAGCATTGAAATCCCCTTGAATAAGCTAAGGGTGTTGACAGGAACTACTAAAGTCTCCAAGCTCATACCATAAACTACATCTTTCAGTAATTGCATTCATACCATAAACAATGGTCCATATCAATTGCTTATTTAAAATAGTCAATTCATAAGTAATAAATTGACTATGAACTATAAAAGAACTAGATTCACCGTACATTCACACAAGCATTATTAGTCACAAGTTTCCATCCTTCTAATATACGATTCCTCCAAACAGCATCAATATTAGTATCTCTTACTCTAGTTTCCAAAATACCACAAACATCTACTTTATTACTTCAAAGCAGAGAACGTACCTCTACCTGTTTTTGAGGGTCATTGAACCCTCTTATATTCCAAGATAAAATCATTTCCCCTTGTCTAATGGCCTTGGGGGCCTTCTAGAGTGAGTGGTAGTGTAAGAAGTTGAACTCACAGCAGTAGAAGGTTGAGGGTTTGCTTTACCTCCTATATTGGATGATCTCGTACCATACACATGGCTAGCTTATGCTTCTTTCAATCTTTGTGCTTGCTTTGCTTTCTTCTTTGCTTGAGCCCTTTGCACCAATTGAAACCCATCATTCTCACACTAGTCCACCTGGTTATTCGTAGCCCTTGGGTCTATTTCTCGAGTACTTTGAATAGCAACATTAGGAATCTCTGCCTCTATGTTTGCAACTGAGTGCTGCTTTTCCTTTACCTTCTTATTCTGGTTTTCTTTTTTCAACACCCACACTTGCCTCTCTTTACTCAAATGATATTGAGTAGTTGAATGTCCAGACCTTTACAGGCTTCACACTTCTGGGGGCGCCATTCATAGTCCACCTTCTGAAGAAATTGTTTTGGCATAACTAAGTTTGCTATGAAGTCTAGTACATTTATTAGTAAATAACGGTTTGCATAGTAAGCTCCCTATAGCACTTAGGGTTTTAGATCCCTATAGTTCCCAAGGAAGAAATGGTAGTTTGATCCACACCGACACAACAGTAAATGTCTCAAAATCATCCTCTGCGTCCATTCTTGCAACAAGAGAGGTTTCTTGTCGAAGGTTATAGGGCCATCGTCCATAACTTTCTGCTTCCCTTCCTCTGATTCAAAAATGAATGCAAACAAATTGAGTTTGATCATTTTTACCTCCAGGAGATTGAAGCTCTTCCATCTGTTCTTGTTGAAGTTTTCCAGGAGATTGAAGACCATAGGATTATTTAAAGGCAGTTTGTTATACTGAAAAACTAAGGCGATTTTCAATCCCTTCTATACATGATAAAGTATAAGGAGGTTTAACACCATTCAAGGTGAACAAATAAATAGCCATTTAATAAAAACCCCTAGAATATTTGAGGGATGTATTCTAAGCAAGGCGGATACAGGTGTCAATAAAAGATGAAAATGGGGATTATACTAAGTGCTTGGCAATAAAGGAAAGATAACACTTATAATTAAAGAAAAAGGTCAGGCGAATGAAGAAATAATTCAATTCAACAAAATGATCATCAAGTATTTTTACAAAGAGAAATATACAATTTTTTGAAAAGATAAGAAAAATAAATACAAGGATGATCACACATCCACTTCATCTTCATCTGCGAAGATGGCATCCAAAAATGAGAAGTCAGATTTAGGGAATTGTTGTTGAGCAGCGCCACGACGCTTCTCCTGATACTTTATAAGGGTCCCACCAACGGAGCACTTGAAATAGTCCAATTCAATTGCTTGAGAACTGTGAAGAGCGTTATCACCTTCAAGTTGAGTGATTCTAGCTTGTAAAGGCTCATTGTTCGCCTTTAGATCAGCATTCTCCTTCTCCAATTGGTTCACCCTTTCTGCTAATAAGTGAACTTAGGCTTCGAGATCAGCTTTCTCTTTGTTGCACTTCTCTTTAACACATTTGGTCTTGTCCTGCTCCTTCTTCAGCTCAGCCTCCGCCCCAGCAGTTGCCTTAGCCACTGTGGACTTGACCTGAGCTTGGACATCTTTCACCGCTCTTTTGTAAGCTGAACGCTTTGCCTGATATTTATACTTCATTGTTCGAACAAGGTTCAGCATCTGAGAAGGATAAATAAAAGAAATTTAGCGAACTGGAATATACAAAATAAGAAAGATAAAGATATAGTGTATGGCAAAGGAACTTACCGAGAGCATGTGCTTCTGAACTTGCAAAGAAAGTGAGTTATGTGTCTGCCCTGAAAGACCTACCATATCAATAGGAGGGCTTATTTCTGTGCTGATCAGGGTGAAAACTCAATTATCTTTGACGGTGGGATTCGCCAACTTGTCTACCCATCCTTGGGCATAGGTTCTTACATCAGTAAGCTCACCCTCTAATAAGATCCAAGCAAGCAAGGAATAGAAAGGATGTGTTGACTACTTGGCCACCTTTAACAAGACTACAAGCTTAAAGGTTCAAAGATGCATTATTGAGCTTTGTGGCTTTAATTTGTGGCAAGATTGACTATGGAGCTTATGAAGATGACATTGGCGACATTGGCAAGGAGTTGGTGACCTTACTTGCATTTAAACAAGCTTAAAAATGCAAGTTTGACCAAAGTCAACAAGTCAACACTTTGACTTTAGGACATAGTCATTTTAGGAAAGTTATCCATTTTAGGAAATAAATGTTTTAAGACATCATTTTGTTAAGACATGTTTTGTTTAGGAAACATTTTGTCTTATTTAGGACAACTATTGTCTTAATTAGGACAACGTGGATAAAGTTAACATTTATGTCTTAAAGTTTCCTATTTGGTTAAGACATAATCCTTGTCTAGATAGGAGTTGTTTATCTTATTTTTTAGAGTTCTTTTTCAATTAGGAATTGTTGTTAGATTTTCCTAGATTATTCTAGAATGCTTAGTTGTCCGCCAACTAAGATCCTCATGGGCAAGGAATTGCCTTGGCCGCCACATATACATCCTTTTAGAAGAGGATTTATGTTTTGTAATTGTCTATATAAGGAGGGCATATATTGGCTGAAATACCCTAAGTCAATAATAATATATTTTCTTTGTTTTTCCTTTACAAATTCTTTTGATTTCTCTAAGGTGTTCCTTATTGATTTCTTGAAATTAATTTAATTTGATTGAATTGATTTCACTTCTACCTTAAACAATTTATTAACTTGTTAGTTTTTGGTTGTTTTTAAATTTTCTTTAATTCGGTTAGTGTCTTTCTCTTCATCTTCAATTCTTGTAAGTTGTGGGATTGTAATTGTTAAATCTGAAACCGTTGTTGTTTGTTTTGTGCATTTTTCTTGGTGTTTCTTCTTGTGTCGCACCTTTAATCTAATTAGGGGTTGCAATTTCATGATTTCCTTTGACAATAAATTCTGTCCGCAATTTCTAATCCATATTAAGGTTGCAAATTTGTGAAGTTTTCTTATTGTTTCTATTTTGGCCACAATTCCTTTCAATTAGGTTTTGAAAAATTGGATTGTTTTTCTTTGTTTTCTACCTTGTTCTGAATTTCCTAAAGTCAAATTAGGGTTTTAATTTGTGTTTCCTTGTGGTTTTTTTCTTGTTCATCAGCAATTTCCTTTTCCAATTTAGGGATTTTTTGCGATTTGAATTAAAAAAAAATATTGTGTGAACCGAAACCCTACAATTTGGGGGTTTTGAATCAATTGAGTTTAATTGGTTCAATTGAAGTTTTATTTGTTCAATTCAAGTGATTTGGAGCTTAATTACATTGATTGCTTGAGAATTGAATTGATTGGGGTTGTTTTCTTATTTGGGCCAAATAGTTCAAATACTTTGGGGGTTAGGGTTTTTCAAAATTTCTTTCTTCAAAAGAGCTTTTCTTGGGTTCATTAAGAGTCTTTATTGTTTGTTTAAACTTATTTTGTTCACAAGTTTTAATTTCTATTTTTCTTGTGTCTTGTTTTTCATTTTGGTTTAATTTTAAGGAATTCGATATGAACATCTAAATTTCTTGAGAGTAAACACGTGAGGGAGTGAATCTATCTTTGTTCCAACCATGTTCTCTAACAATGATGATGTACAAAGGGAGAATAAATTTCATACCTTATGTAGAGTACCTAATGCTAATGCTCCATGTAGTTTAATCATTGATGGGGGTAGTTGCACTAATGTAGCAAGTACCATGTTGGTTGATAAACTTAACTTGCAAACTATTGAGCATCCTAGACCATATACATTGCAATGGTTGAATGATAATGTTGGGCTTAAGGTTACTAAGCAAGTTAGAGTTGTATTTAGTATTAGAAACTATCATGATGAGGTCTTGTGTGATGTTGTACCCATGCAAGATAGTCATATTCTATTGGGTAGACAATGTTGTATGATAGGGATGTAGTCCATTATGGCCGAACCAATGTGTATTCATTGGTCATGAATGGAAAACCAATTACACTTAAGCCTTTAAGTCCTAAAGATGTAAGCACATTACAGGAAGCAATGAAGGCAAGTATGACGGCCTATGAGAAATCTAAAAGAGAGTGTGAGAGTGCACATAAAAAAGAAAAGGTGCACAAGCAAAAGGAGAGCTGTGTGGAAAAATATGAGGCGTGTGAGCCAAGAGTGGAAAAAGGAGAGCATAATGAGAGTATGCACAAGAATAGAGTG